>QQSS02111080.1:0-166241 GCA_003687565.2 Craspedacusta sowerbii
AAATGATTTTCTTGGCAATAATAGAGGAGACAATGGTCAAGGTGATAGGAAAAGCTCAAAGGCCTTAGTAAAGTAAAATGCCAAGTAGAAGTAACAATCTGGATGCAATTGAATTTTGACCACTATAGAAAAATTTTCACTTGACAATTAATATTATTTAAAATAATTTTTATAGCTACATCTCACTTTGCCATAGGTATTTCATTTTTAAAATTGATCAAAGTTCACTGGGAATTAACTTCTACCTATTTTCGCGCTACCACATTTTCCTAGAGTTACCAACTAAGATTGTGATTAGATACAATCCACTTACATAAAGATGGTCTATAAAACACCGTCAATGTGTTGTTAAAATTGGGATTATGAATGGACCATTCTACCTATGATCTAATTCCATCTATAATAATGAGTTTAGCCTTAGCTGGATGATGTTTGTACTGGCTATATATTGATCAATTAGTCGCTAATCTCCTTTCTTGCTCTTTATTAAAGGATCAAATCATAAAAGTAAGCATACTTTCGATGATTGCATATATTATTAATTTTTAATTATTACTTAGGAGGAGGGCATGCTTTTGAATTAGAAGTCAATTCAATAGGCTTGTAGTGAGTGGGGCATGCATTAAATATTTAAGAAATTGGTTGATAAGAATTTGTTTACTTAATTATTTAATTTGAGGTTTATTGAATTCTTAAAGTTTGTAAAGGACTTAGGTTTAACAATACTTTTGGTTTTGGATTTAAGCTAAATAATACTGGAGGTTTTTTAGTAAAGATTTCCGTATTCGAGATAAACATCATGTTTGTGATAGGAGTATACGGGAAGTTCGGACTATTCTTAATCAAGGATGAATCAGCCTCTTTATTTAAGGAGATTAAGGGAACTGAATTTAGAGCTTGCTATTAATAATGATGATTTTCTTAAATTTTAAAATTTGATAATTAGGAAGGTGCAAAAGCTTATTCTGATTAGAATTGTAACGCCTACTAATGTGACTGTTTTGCTATTTCAACGAGTTATTCAGCTTTAAAATTTCTCTTCTATATCTATAAAACCTATTTCTCTGACTTTTGCTAGAAAATTAAGCTAGTAATTTCTTGAAATTGTTACCTTTGTTGAACACTTTATCCTCGATGATCTATCGATTTATTATTTTGATTATTTTAAGACTCACATCGCTATGAAAATTATTTTTAATGAAAGAGATTGTTTTACAAATGATTCGGTTGCGCTTAGATTGGTCTTTATACTTGTGTTAAATCAATAATCTATTAATACTAATTTTATATCAAATTTGATTCAATGTTGAAATTAGGGAAATATTTGTATTATTTTTGAGGATTAAGTTCAAAACAAAACTAATTTTACAAAATTGTTTTTTTTTATTTATCTAACTAATGCATGCTATCCCTTTACTATAAAATATGTTAATTCAATTCGATTTTGGGAGAATCCACCTATTTTATTGGAACTTTATCAATCAAGTCCGAATAGCAATTTACTTGTGACTAGTTCAAGGATTACTTTTATTATTCTTGATTATTATGCAATATTTGCTACTGCTTATTGCTTGGAAATAGATTAAGAAAGATCAAATTAGAAGCCAAATTATGTTATGTTTTGCAAAGAGTGCGTCCGCAGAAGTTGCAGAATGTAAATTGTTTAAAGGTTGATTTAAAGAAGGCTTTGTATTATTCAATTCTGGATATTTTATCACTTTGCATTATTAATAAATGAATAAGAAATTTAAGCCTGTTCATAATGGGAGTTGATAAAAATTATATATCAGTCACCAATATTCAAAATGGACTCTTTAGAATATAACATCTTTATAAATTACCTTTCATTGATTATACGTGGATGAAAGTTTCATAAATTTTGCGTTCATTAGATATATAACACTATCTTAATTATAAAATATTAAATATTTTGATCAATTGCCCCCAAATTGTGCTCTCTAAGGACAGCCAATATTGCAACTTTCTCTGCGACCACAGTACTAACAACTATAACTCTAAGGGAAATTACACCACTATACACCCCCTGCAAATCTCCACGTTTTTGGCTATTTAGCAAGTTGTGTCATTTTCAAAACTCCATTGTCAATCCAGATACACCACCTAATGTCTTTTTAATCTCGAACTCTAAGGTTTTTAATAAGTAAACAATCTTGTGTAATTTTATCTCCAACGACCCATAAGTTTAAATAATACTGTTAATGCTATTTAGGGCTTAACGTAAGGCCAGCCCTTGAGGCTGATCTTGGTGTAATATTCAATTATGATTAGCTATGAATTCTATTGAGTCTGCCTTAAACTTTTTAAGTCCATGAGGCCTATACCTGACTTTAAGCCTGTGCTTTTTAAACGGATATTGACAAGAGCCCATTCATGATGATTTGAGTATCGGTGGTGAAAGAGCAGGAATCTAACTGCATTTAAGAATGGGTGATAGTGTATTTGATGATGAAAGGAGTGGCATTGGATATGCAGCCTTGTATTGTGTTCCCCATTAATAATATTATATCAGAATATGAGAATTTAGATAATATCTATTAAATGATTTTCATTTTAGGTCTGTGCATTTAAAGGCTCGAAGGTAAAAATATATATGCTTTCGCACTTTCGTGGCCACCCTCATTCTGTTAACTTAACAAAAACAAGTGCAGGTTCATGAGATCATGGAATGATTCAAATTTTAACATTCATGGTCTTTGGCCTTGGTAATAGACATCAAGTCAAAAGAAATATTGTAACAAAAAACAAAATTGTAATACTGTTTACTCCTTTGACACAAATAACTTAGGAAATGCTCTAAAATAAAAGTTGAACAGCAATTGGATAGGTATGTTTACAAAATCTTAATAACTTTGGAGTCATGAGTGGTAAAAGCACGGGAGCTGCGAGCCCAATCAAACTCCCGCCTAATACTTTCAAAAATCTATAAAAGTTCTTTAGAATATCAATCTTATAAAAAGGTGGAAAACAGCTGGTATAGTTCCTAGTCCAAATAAATCATATAAAATTTCTGAGATGCAGGCGGCATCTGGAATAGAGGCTACTTATGCCTGCGCAAATATTAATAGCAAACAGATTTTAACTTCAGTTTATATGTGCCTGGATTCTAGTTTGAATAATCAGAAGTGCGAGATATGCCAAGCTAAACCAGGGTATGGATAGTTTGTCTGTGATTTCAATGTTGGAGTTTTAATTCCTGACAAGCTTTCGACCATATCTTCTCTATGAATTAATAATATTCATTCATCTGGAATCGCAAAGACAAAGCTTTATTCAAATTTGCATTAGTTAGTCCCTCTTCTTATTTTAAAAAATCCATCCATACCCCATTTTAGACCCCATGTATTTGCAACCAGCCAATACGGCACATTATTCTATACTCCCCACCCCACGATCTTGACTACATGTCCCCCTACGAAACTGCCTCCTGTGTAATGGTAAACTCCTGACTTGTAATTGATAAAATCTTGATAAACGTTGTAAGTTGCAGTGACAGGTCCTCTTGTCATAATTTAAGCCATGACCTGTGATAAATTCATATTGCTTATTTTAAAAATCTGTTTGCCTCTATGAATATCATTGTTGTAATTCCTAGAACTGCCTAAGTCACAGGATTTTAAACAGGATCCAGGCAATCTTTTAGGTGGAATTGGATTTGGCATATAAATAAATGCTTTGCACCAATACTTATCGTTCCATATCCATCCCGTGCATATACCCACATTTTTATAATATATAAACGGACTTTATTGATAACCGCCTACTTTACAATCGCCACAATTACTTCCACAACAATCCAAAATATCTTGTACTGAAATCCTTGTCTGTTTGACCTGATTTGAACCTATGCATATTCTGTCACTAATGGATATAGCAGCTGCAAAAGCAAAGCATCCTTAGCACCCTGATTGATCTCTTACTTAAATTAATGATTAACAATTTGGCCAGACTGCCCTTGCATCGAAGGTGTCAGGTATTTACAAATTTTAGTGTTTTTACTTGTAAATATCAAAAAAAGATTCAAACTAATTCTTGGTTTTTTTTAATCCAGTTAGCGTTGAGAGTTTTTTAATATCATAATTTACATACGGATGACTTAGGGTCGCCGACCAAGAATTGTTCCCTTAATTAACCACTTAGGCTAGCCTCACAAGATCAACATTTTGACAATTAGCTATCCCAACCCAAAATATAATCATTATAAAATCATTAGTAAATGAATTATAGCTTTTGGAGACAAGCTTTTACTTTTTTTTTAGCCATTTAATCCGCACTGGCGTATATCCTTTATAATTATTATAATAAGCTATCAATCCTACCTTTGGATGAAAAGAGTCGAAGTTTTTCTGCGACCATGATGGCTTTAGAATAAATATAATCTTTCTTAGGAAAATCATATTTATAGTAGGAAATGAACAGATCAGTCTGGTTACCAAGTATTTCCTTTATCTTTTGGAGACTCGGGTGAGAAGCCAACACAATCACAGTTTAAAATAGATTCTGAAGCTAGTTGGGACTTGCTATTTATATCAGCTTCTTTAATTATTGTTTGATAGCTAGGACCGAAGTCTATTATAGTTTAATCCTTCTTAACTCCAGACTCCTTTTAACAGTCTGAGATAGAATCCTTGTTTAGGAGGTAAGTTGTTTATAAATAAAGATTTGGTGATTGCTCTAGAAAAGATGAGTAATTCTTGCTGACTGAATTTCCTTGTAAGTCTATCCCTTACAAACCATTGAACAAAATTATAAAATATTATTATTCTTTGTAAGTAAGTTCCTTTGTATCTACACGATTCTCTCTCCTCTCGACTTTCCAGATCCTTTTATTTGTAACCCCAAAATCCAAAAGGCTAATAAGTTTCCGATTTGACCTTTCTTAAAAAGAAGGTAGATCACTACCTGGATTAGTTTTGAAAAACGAAAAGTCGAGACTGAGATAAGAAAGCAGATATCGATTCTTCTTAGTTACTTCTGAAAACTAAGTCCATAAATCGTATCAATTATTACTAATTATAGTCTGCTTAGGGTAAATTAATCAGCATGTTGAAGCAAAAGAAGCAATGCCGCAGTCAAATTTTAGTGTGGTAAGAATTAAATTGAGTCACATGAAATCCTAAAAGGCAGCTATTGCTTCACCGAAACAAATTTATAGGAGCGGATGGAATTGAGAAGAGTGTGAAGGGACGTCTTATGCTTAAAACTAGATAGATCAGTTTGAGTAAGTTAAATATACATAATGAATAAAGAGGTTCGAGTCCGCCATGATAATTTTTGATTTGTTTCCATAATCGAACTCCTTGATTCGATCCAATCAAAACTTCCTTAGAGTACAATTTCAATGTAAATTAACAGACCCTACTAAGGAATCTTTAAAACCATTTCCCACAACCCTATCAGCGTTTCAAATAGGGCCTTTAGGAAACCCACTGAGTCCCAAATCAAAATAGGCTAGGTGCATAATCCAGATCAATTCAAAACTATCACTTCTACTTTTCATAACAATAAATAAATTCTACCCTACAAAAAAAACACAGTCTGGACTAACTAGAGTAAAGTGCAGCTAGGGCAGATTGAAGATATGAAGTTTAAGCAATTTATAACATAGTCCCACGACAAATTCAAAGGGGTTTCGCAAAAAAGAGTTAATCAGTTTGAAAGAAAGTAAATAAATCCACTAAAAATCTAGGTCCCTTACAAATAGCCTTTAGCCTTAACAAAAACATTAGCAGATATAAAATTCAAATGCAGTGCTCGTCCTTTCGACATTATAAAAAACCAGGATTATACATATAAGAGACAGTATTTCGAAGGTTACGATTAATCTAGCAATAAAGGGAAGTGTATAAACAACTGGAGTATAACGCCTGCGAGAGGACTCCGATATAATATTTTAACAGGACAACTGATGGAGCCGTTGCCGAAATGAAAAATATTTTAAGATATTATTATGTTTCTAAAAAAGGAATAAAGACCAAAAGAGAAAGTCAAGGAAGATAAAGATGCCAAAGAATCCAAACCCAGGCTATCAGCAGGCATTATTCGACTTCAAAAGGATCTTTAAGACTTCCATTAGGATCCCCCAGCAAATATCTAAATCAAAATTCCTGATCCCAACAACATTCTCTAGCTGCTGGCCGTAATCCATGTCCATAAAGACTCTATCTGGGGAGGAGCCAAAGTAAAATTCAGGCTTGTGTTTCCGAATTTCTACCCAATTGATCCTCCCAAAATAAATGTCTTGCAAAAAGTTTATCATCCTAACTTAGATTTAAAAGGCGGAGTATGTCTCCCACTTGTCAGGGAAGATTGGCTGCCAACTTACTCTCTGACTCATATTGTCTTGGGTCTGCTCCATCTTTTTTTGAACCCGAATCCAAGGGACCCGTTAAACGTGTAGGCCGCAGAGGTGATGACTGGGGATCTGGGTAGGTTCAAAGAGCTGGTGAGGGCAAGCCTGCAAGGAGGAATGATAAAGGGGTAAAAGTATTAAAGATTAATTTGAAATACATATGAGTCAATTGCAAAATAATTGAGTTAGGAACAGACTGATACCTTTGCTCACTATTTTTATAATGATTATTTCCAGAATTAACAGATCCACACTTACTAAGGCCATTTCCTTCAACAAAATTTAGTGGAACAGCGGCTCCACCTACAATACCAGATGGTCCTTCAAATGGAGGTATGCTTACTATTCATACCTTAGAGACGGAGCCTAGCATGCCAACGTTAAGAGGCCCGAAGACTCTAAAAATTTAGTTCCTCTCTTCTACACATGGTTCCAAGATGTGATTCATCGTAGCTTTCCGTGGAGCCAGATGGTGTGGAATCGTCGACATCGGGTATCGGACAATTTTCAGTCATACGTGCTTCCGTCCCTTTCATTGTTTTTTTACCAATTTTGCGACTACAGCACTGGGTTCAAGATACTGACTGCCTTGCCATTCTTAATGGCTTACATCAGAATTCGAGATAAATGTGAAGACCCCGACTTCAAATAGACGTAAAATTATTACAAGCTATCTGAGATAAATTGTCTTCACCAATCCATAAATTCTAAAGCACTTCAACCCAAAGCACACAATTGTCCTCGACTATGATTGTGAGTATGACAAAGGATTCTTGGATAACAAAATTTGGCCCTAATTTAATAATAAAGTATTTAGGTTCTTCAATACAGATGGGCACACCACACATGGTCATTTCAATTTCCAATGTCTTGATTCAGGAGCAAACATGATATTAAAATTCAAGACCATTCCTATCAGAGGCAAATTCCGTTACCAAGTGGGGTAGCCCTTTTATTTTTATGACGTGCGGGCAGTGATAACATCAGGGAATTAGACGAAGTAATTGGTTTTAGTGGATGAGCAGGAATCAAGGAAGCAGATAAAGCCATTCCTTATCATCATTTGAATCAGATCATAGATATATTTGTTCTGGAATTTATATTTAATGATAGAGAAGGTGTTACAATTCTAGCAATTTACACTCATACTATCAAAGCAGGCTTTTTACAAACATCCTCTCCTTCTTAAAATCAGCCATAAAGAGTAAGTCGATAAAACCATCTTTGCAGCCAAGCCAGCATCCATCATCTAGTGGAAAAACTAAACTCTCAAACTTATTGTCGGAAGGGATAGTGAGGTTCAAGTTTAAGTCTACCAGTCTGGAAGTTCATTGACGTCCATGTAAGTATTCTAGTCGGTGATAGAAGGAATAATTGACATAAGAAATTTGAGCAAGGGTTCAAATATCAGATCTATTGACATGTACCATTAGAAAATTGATTAGCCAGTAGGGAAATTAAATTTCAAAGTGATGGTGTAATTCGACAAGCCAAGGAAGCTAAGTCTGTTGAGACAAATTACTAACTAGCAAATCCGTAATGCTAATACAAACGGCAAATAGGCAAAGTAATAGACCAAAGTTTAGAAGATTGAGAACGAAGCAAGTGTAGAGGTCTCTAGACCTAAAATTATAATAAAAAAATAGAGAATTGCCAGTGCCGTAATGGTCAACCAAGAACTTAAGAATTAATTCTAATTCGAATGCTTAATCCAGGTTAACTCCATCATTGGTCAGCTCCACAAAACTTCCCTCCAGCTCAAAAAAACTAAGGTCAGAATCAAATCTGGAAATACCTTCACTGAAACTTAGTACGCGCTGAATAGGAGTTGTGAGCCAGTCTGGGTAGAGTCTTTGTAAATCCTAACAAACAGCAGCAATGTAGTTTATTTTTAGCTTTTATAGTAATAAAATTTAATTGGAGTGGGTTAGCTCCAACTTAGAGGAATGAATTTATAGAGCCGGTATGTTTCACATAAAGTATCTGTATTAGAAAATGGCTTTTAGATCGGAGTTATCTTTGTCGACATCTGTGTCTGCTCAACTGATCACCAGATCTAACAATCTAAATAAAAGCGGGCTAAGTCTCGTTACTAAGTGAAAAAGTCATTATAAAAGCTAGAGTAGTCGAGAAGTTCGTCAAGGTCCTCACCTAACAGATACCAAAAAATTATTTACGGCAGTCATGGAGATCAGATTTTTTCTAAGGCTGAGAGATTTCAATACTATAAGAAAGATCCTATCGACTTTCTTATGGGTAGAGTGTCTGATTTCTAAAATAAAGGGAGAGGCTTTGGCTTTGGTAGCTCGAAACGACCCGCAGCGAAACAAATAGGTCCAGGAGTGGGGAAGTATAAAATTCCAACTACTTTTGATAAATATTGATAACTTTAATCATATCTGCCTGGACTATCTCTTGAGAGTTTGTATTTGTCTTTTGAGGTCATTGATGACTTGATCGTAATCTAATTTGAGCTTTTTCTACTTAAGTTCATAGTCTCTGAGCATTAAGACAATTTTTTAATTCTTTTAGTCTTCGTCTCTTCTAAAATTCTAATATTAATCTCGCAACTATTACAGCTTCTTTTCATACTATTAATTCTTGCTCCTGATATTTGAGTCATATTGCCTTTAGATATTTTGCAGCTTTTCGATGATTTTCTATTTGTCCAACTTAAGGTTGATAATTTATTTTTAAAGAGATTACTTCTATGACTTGGTGTTCTTGAGTTCTTTCTCTAACTTTTCAATTGACTATTTGTTGGAGTTCAACTATCTTTGCATATCTTATTGATCGAATTAATACTTTTTCCTTTCGTTTTAAAGATTCTAAGTTTTTTATGAGAGTAAATTTTACAAAATTCTAATCCTCTATTCCATCGATTTTAATTTAGTTTAGTTACTTCTGTTGATCTTTTAATTTCCATTCTGTTTATTATAATTTTCAAGAAGATTCTACTTTTAAAGTCCCGCTCTTGTAAGTAGCTCATTCTGATTGCTGATTGTCATCTGCAAATTGCTCACTTCTTACTCTTTTTTTTGGATTAATTTATTTTTTTGCGTTTAAATGTCAGCTAATCGTTTTTAGAAAAGGTCCTTCATCCTTTTAAGTTCTGTCGCCATCGTTTATTTCTGATCAGATTGGAACTTTTAAGCATTATTTTTAATCAAAGTTATTTTTTAAATCTCCCTCTCCTTCTCATTTAGACTTTTTTTGAGATCATTGCTTTTATTGTTGAGTAAATCAATTTATTTTTGCAACTAGTTGGACTTGGAATCAAAGGATTCAGCACTCTTTCTTAGGGAAGTAATTTCCCTTTTCAATTTGTGGATCTCCGATTAGAATTTGCTTGTGATTTAATCCTTATTTGAGAGTAGTTATTTCTGGTGCTAGATTTTAAGGTTTTTGATTTTCCTATCTAAATCTGATTTTTGAGTTTTTTCAAATTGAATTTGCTTTTGAAATTAATTGGACTTTTATTTCATTTCCTATTAGAACTTGTGATACTTATTCTTAAAAAAGAATTTCTAATCTTAAACTTGATTTTTCAGCTATTAGATTCTTTGCTTCGAACACTAAAGTTCCTCAATTCTAATTTACGCATCATTTAATTTTCTCTTCTTTTAATCTAACTTTTACTTTGTCCGTAACAATTAAGCTCGGCACTATTACAAATTCTGCCGATTTATTTTATTTGTGCACTTTAAATCGTTGTTTTAAGATTATAACTTCTTCCCTATCTCTTGCCTCCTCGTTATTTCATCCTTAAGTTTTTTGCACTCCCGCTCATATAATGATTTTTATTATTAAGCGAGCTGCATTCTTTACTAATATTCAGTCAAAATGAGGTTCTAATAGGGAGATCTAGAATATTTTTATTTGTAATCGGCTTGCAAAGTATTCTTGAAGAAATCATGAAGTTTAACCCTAATTTCTTAATTTTAAGCGAGAATTTTGTTGGTAATTTTTTTACTGTTCTAATATACATTGAGGATATCCTATCGAACGCTCTCGTATTTTTTAAAGGATCCTTAGTATTCAAGCAGTATATCCTAAATATAAGTTAGCTCCTCCTTCACTGATTAAGTATTTTTGATTTAAATAAAGAAATTCTATTACTTTAAAGCTAAATTCGGCTACTAGCTTCGCGTTTTTGGCTTATTTATTAAATTTTTCAAAACTGAGTTATGATAGACAAGTTGTTTAAGTAAAGCTTTGGTCGCTTCATACTCTCTTTGCAACTTTTTGTAAGTCATATTGCCTTAGACTGCTTCCTAGTTAGAGCCCATTCTAGGGTCCATGGCTCCTTTCAAAATATTTTTCATTTAAATAATCAGTTCCACAGTAATTAGAATGAAAGTTTGCTTGAAAGGCTAAGATCCTATCTAACCAAAGCGATTGGCCTATACTCGTAGTCAGGTTAAAATTCGATCCTCTATCCAAAATCCTCAACAGCCAGATTCGAATCCTCCGCAAACTTAAACTCCAAAGATGCTTTCCTCCCGCGTTCGTTCTGCACCATCAACACGCATCTATGCTTCATCCACACCACCTCATGAACGCTTCCCACCTTCCTCAGTGCGCGTTCCTTGATCTTAATGGCTTCACTAAACTAGGTTCTCTTGAGGTTGAATTTGGAAGACTCTGAATCTAAAGCTAAGGAATGTCTCCTATCAAAGTTTATTTTTCTAAATCCCAAACTTAATAAATACTAACCTCTCTAAACCTACAGGGAAGGGCTGCAGGTTGGGAAGACTCTAAGTCCTCCTCTGTAGCTCATGTTACATCCCTCCCCGATAAACTGGCTATTCCCAATGTCTATCACATCAAAGACTACTTGACTAAAGCTTACTTAGCTTCCCTACTTCTAGAGAAGAGAGGATTGTTAAGCTATTATGGAGAGGCGAGTGTTTTAAGTAATTTAAAGAGTGAAGTAATTAGAGTGGTTGGGAAAAAGGTCGACCCTTGTCTTTTAAAATGGTGAATAAGGAGGCACTATTATATAAAAGAGTTGGAAGCACTCAAGTAGCTATTCGTAGTCTAAAACAAGTAGGCTTTTTCTTTGCTAGATTTCGGTTAGCTTCAAGTGTTCGGCTGAGCTAAGGTCTAAATGCCTGCCTTTCTTCTGAAGTAACTCTCTTGTTGGATCCTTGATCAAATAAACTTTATCATTCTGCACAATGATAGACGGCTACATCCTGTAAACGTAGCCTGGTATCACTCCAAACTCTCTAGAAGATTATTTCAATGATTTGAGAGCCACCCCTTAAAACTTTTACCATATTTTTTATCTCTACAGTAGACCTGTGTAGACTATCTAATTCCCCAGTCCTAAAGCAAGCTACACTTAATCGGCTAGCATCTCACCTTATTTGCAAATCATGTAGGCCTTCTACAGCTGCCAGCTCCAAACAATACTCTATTTTATTTTTCCGAACAAAGGTATTTTGTTTATAAGTGGCAGGACAGTATCAAGTCGGATAAAGTACCAGTGCTGGTTGAAATAAATTCTAACTGCTTGCATATCATTGACCTACGGAAAGTTGATAAAGCAAGGAATATATTTGATTCTGAAATGGAATGCAGAATGTTTGATGTTGGGATTGATCTAAAAATTCACAGAGCGTCCTAGTCCGAGCTCGAAGGGTCCTGAGAAGAAGGTTTGAAAGTCAGTTAGTTGGCAACCTGAGAGCCAGGGTAGACTGGGGGTGAGTGGGAGCTAGAGTTCAATGAGGGGCTCTGTTCGCGGCTAGAAGCGAGTAACTTCCTAATTTTCAATATTACAGAAAGAAGAAATTCCCATTTTATAATATAATGGGTAATTGCCAGTAAAATGTCCCAACAAACTAGCAATAAATACGCAAAAAGCCCAAACGCAAGTTCAAGCTCGAGCTCCAGGTCATGGACGACTAGCTCGCAGAAATGAGCAAGGAAACTATCGAACGAGAGTTCGATCGCTTCATCGCGCTGCAGGAGAAGGCCGGTGTGAAATAGACTGAACAGAAGTTAAAGTAGGAGCAGCTGCATAAGTTGGTAATGAGCAAAAACCTTGATTCGGATTTAGTTAACTCAAAATCATAGATAAAAGTCACTAAGAAGTACCGGTTCCCTGTTTAGAAGAGGATAAAGCGATACAACCATATTGGAAATTTTCATCCAACCAAACAAATCTCATCGCGATATTAGCTTGCACAATGGCTCTCTTCAGTACTTCTCATGCATTTCATCTAAGTCAAAGTTGACCCATAATCCATTAAATAGGAGTTCTTGGATTTTTAAGCCTAGGTGATCAAGCCTAGCTGCAAAATTGTAAAATAATGGGTCGGCTAAATTTTTGAGATGAAATCTTCTGAAGGAGCGAAATTGATGTTTAACATGTGGCTTTAGCCGGTTTTTATGCGGAGCTAGATCGATAATTAGCTTCGAAAGAATCTGTCTATAGAGTACAACGAGTTATATTAGATGCGGAGGTAATAGGACATAAATTACTACAGCGAGTAGTTTGTGGTATTGCCTCCTCCGATAATAAACAAGATTAGAGTAGGCATTTTTAATTTTTGGGAGGACTCATAAGTCTAATAATTTCTCACTGAAATATTGGAGGGCGCTGGCTTTACAATATAATTTATGCACTAACACAACAAAAATAAGGAATTCTAGGTTTACGTTATCATCTCCAATTAGAAAGCTAGCAATCACATTCAATAGGACATTCTCACATTCCTCCTCAATTAGCATCAAAAAAACAAAGGTATCCTTATTTTCGCAAGCAATTAGCCCTTTTTCATCCAGGCCAATCAGATTCTTTAACACTTTAAAATCAAACTAGAAGGTGCACTCTTAGGCGGTAACCAGCTCAAAATTTGTCAAAGTAAATCGATAAAACTTAACACTTTTGACGGAGATCATCCCGTCTCTTCCGGACTAATTAAATTGCCTAAATTACATTCTAGTTCGTATATTCAAAATTTGTAAAATTTTAGAGCATTCGCAGTGACGGAGGAAGGTGAGGTAGTGATTGCTTACAAAGAACTAGACCCCGAAGGAGGGAGGGTGTGGATAGACTGTTGCCAAAAAAAGCTATTAGGAATATAGTAATAGAATTTCCAATAGGCAACAGCTCAATATTTAATAAATGTATTGTGTTATATTTATTGCCCTTGAGAGGGATGCAATTCAATTTCACTTTATTCGCTTCTTTCCTTTGAGGTACTGAGAATACTGGATAAAAGTGGCGTTCACAGGCGTGCACCTGGGCACCTTTATTATAATCTAGTTCAGCCGTTTGGACCCGCCGTTGCTTTCATCTATCAGCTCTGTGATGTATTGCTTCTTCTCCTAGCTTAGATTATCAGCCAGACTATGCCTTTTGGGCCTCTTGGACTTGGCCATGTGGGACTGCTAACTGGCGCGATCTCTGCTCATTGACTGGACATACTCAGCCTTGATTTTGGAACTTTAATAGCGCTTTTATTTAGTCTTCTTAGGAACACTCCAGTTTTTAGGCTAACCAAATTTCTTATCTTTGTATTAGATAGAGGAGTGCCCGTTTTTGCTGTTCACCACCATCACTTCAGTGGTGTGTTTGTCTGAGATGGCTCGCTTGTCTCGCAGCCGTTCACTTTTGTTCAGCTATTTATCCAGCTGCAGGATATTTGAACGCTCCCTCGGCTAGTTTTAGCTCTTCATCATTTCATAAAGCAGGCCTCTGTAGGCCCCCACCGGCAGTCGGTCAAAATCTCCTATGTATAGGTTGATTTTTTTTTATGAATCCTCCTCCTTTCCATTGTAAAATTACTACAGGTATGGGTGCTTTAAAACTTAGTTGATATTTAGTCGCTTCTTCGGGTTAAATTGCAGCAGTCCGTCGATAAGATCTACCATTTCTCCAGGCGCTTTGGGAAACCACTCGCTTAGAGAGGTTTTCTTAATCTTTGGGAGAGTGCCCAAAATGGACTGTGCTACGGTTGAGCTCATGCTTTAAATTTCCTACTTTTAAGGCCAGCCTGTGAAGGTTAAAATCCTTTAGAGTTGATTCATAGTGCTATTTCCTGGGAATAAAGGCTTTCCTCGTGCAATTTAGCCTATCATGCACCCCAGGCTCCATAGGTCCACTGCTTTCGAATAGTTAGTTGACCCCAATAGCAGCTCAGGCGCCCGGTACCACCTTGTGGCCACGTACTAAGTAAGGACAGGCTATTAGCCCTTGCTACCTTCGATGGAGCGCACAAGACCAAAATCGCATAATTTGACTTTGCAGTTGGAGTTGAGGAGTACGTTGGATGGTTTGAGGTCTCGATGGATAAGCTAGGCGGAATGCAAATATTTAACAGCTTTTACAATTTGGTATACGATGAACTGCTTATGCAGGGGTTTGAGTATATTCTAACGAATGACTCCATGCAAGTCAGCTTACATATATTAGAACACCAGGTAGATGTCTTTATCGTTCTAGGCTCGGTGCAAGCATCGCAGTTTTATTATTTGAGGATGGTTAAATTGGCGCAAAAACATTATCTCCCTGAAAGTTCGTTGAGCATCGGTAGAATGCTGGAAAGCGTCGAAAATCTTTTTGAGTGCTAGAATCTACTTGGTTTTGCGCTCTTGGACTTTCCACACGTGTCCGTAGGCGCCGGAGCCAAGTTTCTTGATGAGTTCATAACGTTTAAGTATATGAGGCTCAATTTCTTCTGACATTATAAAATATGTTAGAAATTGGGTACTAAGTAGTACTGCTGGGGGACTGCGGAGTAGGCAAGACTGCGTTCTTGGAGTTCATATGCCTTTAAAAAAAGATAGCTTAGTACAAACGCACTGTTATATTTCAATGCTACAAATATTTTTACAAGGAACAATGTTATTTTATAACCGAAGTGTCAGGGTCTGCTGAGGCCAAAGCCACTGCTGCCAACATCATCACTCGCTCCCAGGCAGCACTCCTGATGTTTGATGTCAAGAGGTTTGACACTCAAAAAACTTGCAAAGAATGGCTTTCCTATATAAGAAGAGAAATACCAAAAATGACAGTTTGTCTTCTGGCTTCGAATATGCAAACGTTTTCAAGTGTTGAGCTTCATTCTGCGGTAGGCTAAGCTCGGAGGCTGTCTGCGGAGCTAGGAGTGGAATTGATAATTGTGAAGTAGAAGAGCGAGTAAATGAAGTAGCAAATAAAGTTGCTGCTAGACGGGAAGCCTGTGAGCCAAATTTTCAGGTAGAAGTAAAAAAGTGATAAGGTTAATTATTGTTGTATAATCTGAGAGTTAAATATTATGACCGAACAATACTGGATCAGGTACCAGCAGGAAAGGTCCTTCGATATCTATCACATCGACGACCCCTTCTGGAAAAGCGTCAGGGACACCGCCAAGCTCAAGCCCCAGCCCAAACACCACCTTGAGCTCTACTCCATCTGCAAGTCTGACAACCCTTACATCAGGCAAATCAAGGCATCACCCAATATCACTGTCAACACTGTTGCCTAAATGATCTGTAGAGACAAGGGGTGTTAGCTCCAATACTGCCTTTCACTCCAAAAAATAGCGACCTAGAATCATCGAAGAAAAATATAATTAAACGGTTGTAGCGAGCAATACGATGACATGACGGTGTGTATCAAGTAGGAAGTGAGCCGTATAAACAGAATGGAGGCGGAGTTGAAGAGCAAAGTGCTGGGAATTGCTTCTGAGAAGAAGGAGGTGTAAAAGGTTTAAAGGAAGGAGAAAAAGAAGTTGGAGGAATACATGTGAAATGGATGGATAAGTCATTTCCTGAGCACTCCTTTGATGACCAGTTATTTTTTAGCATCTAACTATTTCATACCTTTCTTCTCCAACAGCTCCTCCCGCAGCCGATTCATCTCCACTTGCTCTCTCTAAGCCCTTCTCTTCGCCTCCACTCCCGCCTCTCTCCTCCGCTTTGCCTCCACATAGCTTATTAGCAAGGTACTATTGTTCCTTCTATATCTAGCTCGGTGGACTTACTCGGTGCTTATACAGCCAGTCATAATAGACAAGATCCTTGAGCTAGTAGTCTTTGTCTTCTGCAAATCTCACTTATCGCCTAGAGGGAAGTCCGTAGTAGGAGTAGTACTGGTAGTACTTGTTGTTGTAGAGGTCGGTGCCGATGAGTTCGCGTCCCAACTTACGGTCCTGCAGCCTTTCCAAGGCGTTCACTACTTTAGAAGGGAGATGCTTTCGAAAATAATACAGAATCATTATATCGAATGAAGTCACTTGCTTACAACCTTGGCGCGGCACACCACTTGCTGCTTGAATTTTAGTCCCATCTGCTTAACTTACTCCACTTTGCTGTCCTTTTTGTTAGGCCCTTTCAGGAGTTCGTGCAGCTCTCCGTTTATGGCCTCATCTTCCTTCCCGATCAATTAGAACTCAAATTTGTTAATAGTCTTGACAAATAGCCTGTGATTTGCTTTCAAACCCTCTTTAAATGACTACTTTTAGCACTCGACGAGAGTCGACTCCCGCATCATCTTTTCGATGGGGATGAGTTTCAGACCAAAGTCGATCATGGACTGCTCGTTGAACTTTTTGACTTGTAGCTGAGTGTTGTTGCGAGTGGACTCCATGTGCTTGAGGGCCTGGTTGAGGGAGTCGCGGACCTGGTTGATCTCCTTCTTGAGGGCTAATTCCTATCGCTACGCCTTGAAGGTTAGTACTCTTATAATTTTATCTAAAAGACTAGGTTTATAACCCAGCCTTTTAGCGCTAAATTACCTTCTAAGCGATCGCCTTGCGCTACTGCTACAGCTGTCCTCTCACTTCCTCAGTCTGCTTCGCTCGCTTCAACACCTACTCCTTATCGGGCCAGTGATCCCAAGTGAGCGCCTTGAGGGAGTCGAGGGGCGTGGGGCCTCGTCCGCATCTTGTGAGGAGAGTACCTGCGTGCGGGAAAGGCGAGGAGAGACCTGTTGAGAATCCGATTAAACATAATAATGGCGAAATTATAGGCTAGAACATTCCATGGCTATTCAATTAGGACTGAGAATCTCATCCTCATTGGCCTAGGGCTTTATCTGCTTGATCATGAACATCACGGTCACGCTGCATTTCGCACCGATCTTCACCTACAGCATCCCCTCCCTGTTTATCATCCCTGTTAGCTCCCTCAGGTTCTCCACCTTAAGCTGTCTGCGGTAGCTTTTCTTTAGGTTCAGTGGCCTATACTCGTTTTAATTGTTGAAGTTCTCGCAAACAAGACCTGTTTAAGCGTGGTTAACTTTGTACACGCACAAGTTTGAATTGATTTGTTGTAGATCTCCGAAACGCTGACTGATATCCAGCCCAATTTCTGAGAGCATTTGATTGTAGTTCTAGGCCTAAGGCTTTTCAATGGAGTTAAATTGGTTGCCCAAGTAGACCATGGTCATTTAGAAAACCCTCCCCTTCCACTCAGTTATTGCAAGCAAGTAGTACTCTCCAATCTGGAGCTCTGCCTCGAGAGATAGTATTTTCTAAGCTCCGAACTTGCCAGCAATGTAGCGATATCCGTCCATTTATTTCTAGACCAAGATGAACCGTGCCCAGCTGTAGCAATAATTGTTGTTCCGGAAGTAGCGCTGGTCCTTCTGGATAAGCATGAATTGGCATTTGCTCGCAGTGAGTACTGAGACCGAACGAATCACGAAGGCCTCCTTTGGTTGGCGGATGGGCCTGGCTGCAAAGTACTGTTCAGGACTGTATTTAGAGAAGGTGATGTGTGAAAAATTTTTGAAAAGGAATTTCGAGGAGGTTCTAAGTCGGTTAGGGGCTATTATTTAGATGTGTTAGGAGTCCTCCTGGACTTGCGAGAAGACATCATCCAGCTACAGCTACAACTAGAGCTTTTCTAGGTTGACAACCCTCATTTTGGAAATGGGAAAGAACAGCAACTCCATGTTGTCGCTGACTCCGGACAGTCGCTTGGCCCTGAGCTTTTCTTGGCAAGTCAAAATGGCAAGTCCCTTGTTCTAAAGGACTTAGGTAATCCGCTAACCTATGAAATCAGGCTTGATTAATTAGGACTAGCAGAGGGTTCCGGTGAGCTAAAATATCAGATCATTAAAGGTAGTACTTGAGATCGTTTAGAAGGTCCCGTAGACTTTGGCAATCGCCTTAAGGATCAGGAAAGGCCAGATCTATATTGTGTCCTAATGATCACTAACACTGATAAATAGAGGCGTCAACTGCACGTTAGGGTAATAATCGTCCACTACTACGCTGCGCCATATGCCTTCCTGACAAATATTAACACAGTAGATGCCCTCCTTGCTAATTTACTATGAATTCTAGAAAATCTGATTTAGTAAACTAAGGTTAGTCCCGATAGTTGAGAGCCCAGTAATGAATTAGTTTGAGCCGAAACTGCCCCGCTGGATCCTGCTTCTGTTTGACTGTTTAATAAGAACAGCAGTTTTCGTCTTGAAATAATCAGGAAGCCTGTTCCACCTGGTAGAGAGGAACTTGGAGGAATGGGGACTTCTGATTGAGTTGACAATGGAATTGATGGTGGGAGGAAAGATTTAATCAGTGAACTTGCGCTTGTCCCTTCTTAAGTCACTCCTTTTCGATTAGTAAAATTTACGAGTGTTGAGCTACTTATAGTTCCGCTCAATCACCAGAGTCTTCGATCTGAATTAGCAGTACTAGGACTTGGCCTCGCTCAACATCGACACGCAGCTCAGTCTGCTGTTGTTGAGGACGCTGCTCTAATGGCTGCGGTCGGTGTTGTGTCCACTCTTTTTCAAAATTGGGACAATCGGGCACATAATGGACCCAAGGTAGACTTTTTTGTCTGAAGAATTTTTATGATCTACGTCGGAAATGAAAGAGTCGTCATCGAACCTGATCGACCTCCGAGAGGTTTTGGCCTGGACGTTGGTAGTTTGCGCGTTGGCAAAAGATTTATGGTTGTAGAATCCGCTAGAAGGACTGATAGAGAAATCTGAAGTGGCCTTGGCTCGCATTCCTATAAAATTGATTTCAAATAACAACTGGCTTGCCGCTCACCTGCGTTATACTTATCTTATAAGATCCAGCCACTACTTCTCGAGCAATTTGAGATCATCGAGCTGGAGAATGATCTCCCTTTTCTTCTACAGCTTTTAGAGGACTGCCTGCTAGATTACTGCCTGTGCGTGAATAAGAGTCTGCTCAAGCTCTTTCTAAAGTTCCTATTACAGCTCGGTGTTTTCGCTGAACAGACTAGTGGCCATCTCTTTGTCTCTCTCTGAATTCTTGTCCTTTTTCTGCTTAGGCTTTATATTTTAATTTTAATTGCCCATTAAACTCAAGAGACTCTTGGCACCCTCGATCCTCTTTTTCAGTTGCTAGTTTTCGCTTTAGAGCGTCCTTTGGTTTTCTTTGAGAGTCTTTTCCAACAGTTTTATTTCCTACATGTTCTTGTTTCTGAACTATTACATGTGCACAGAGATGTACAGATTGGCCTGCTTGCGCATCAACACCCGCTCAAGATTTTTAATTTTTTTAGGTGCTGTTTCAATACTAATCCTTAGGCTTTATATTTCCTTCCTTAAAGACTAACGTTATTGTTATAACTTCAGCATGTCTTGCTGCATCAGCAGTACTTATTTGCTTTTTTCAGATAAAACTCGCTATATTATATTGTTTTTAGGCCCATTACTAACATAGCTGTTCTTCTCGATAAGTGAAAGAGTCCTCCCTAGTCTCCCTTTATACTTCAAAGCGCTATTAAGCTTTCCTGAAAGGAGCCTGTTTTACTCCCTAAGGCCGGCTATCTGCTGTCTTAGAGTTAGCACGAGTTCAGGGGGGAGGGGGACAGAGTCTGTCCTCCTTTTGAACTTCAGAGAGAACTTGCTGTTTTCAGAGATATGCATACAATTATCAATCGGATCATTTCTTTTCTTAGAATTATTGCTGGTGGGCCTCGAAGGGATGGGGTGTCAGAGCTGATATGCCCCAGAAATCAGGACTCAAAAATTTCGATGTCTCCTCCAGGCAGGCGTACGTTGCCTTTACGAAATTACCCTTAGTTCTGGTTTTTCCACTCGTCTTGGAATAAACATCTTGAATACCAGCAAATTGAAGCACCTTCTTGCTGACTGGGGGACAAACGATTCCAGTTCCTCTGGGAGCGGGAATGAGTCTAACTTTGACAGACCCGGACTTCCCAGTGACCTTGCAAGGGACAGTATGCACCTCTCCGATTTTATTTCCCCAATATCCTTTTCGGATTGGGATCATATTAGTTTTGGCCATGATTACGGCGCCCTTAATTGCACCTTGAACTTATTTATGGCACTTCCATCCTAATCCCAAAAATTTTTGTCCATCCCCGACGATCACGTAGACCTTAAATCTGGTCCTTTGCCCGGCCTGGGTTTGTTTCTGGACAGGCTTGATCTGCATAACTTCTTCCTTTACGTTTCCTCCCAGAATATGATCAACAATCTAGCTCTCCTTTATGGGGATAGCGAATCGGAAGATTTCTTAGAGGGTCTTAATGATTCCTTTGCTGACCAGTCTCCCGAGCTTAGTGACTGGCTTCCAGGTTTCTCGTTCCTTGTTCCTGACTGGACGGTCGGCGGGTTTGCCTCTGGGGTTTCCACCTTTGATTCCTCCTGGTAAGAGTGGGACGTTGGTTCTGGGGCTTTTCAGGGGCGGGGGGTACCTGCTGTTGCTCCATTTGATTTGTTGAAATAATCTAATGAGAGTGGAGATTGATTTGAAGTCCTAGAGTAGCGGAAGGAGACAGTGCCCCCTATAAAGGCCTCCAATTATAATCGTTAATGAAGTCAAATATCTACTATGCCAACAAAAAGACTTCTCGCTTCTACGACACCCTCAACCGCATCAGCCACTACAACCAACTCCTCAAGGCCCAGCCCGTACTCACCATCAAGCCTCCCACGCCCTGCGTTAGCAAACTCCGCCAAAACGACTTTGAAGTGATGCAAGAAAATAGACGTTTGGTGAAAAAGCTTCACTAAATAATGCAGAGAAAATCCGAGTTCAAAGAAAACAAATCAAAGCACCTATCGGCACATAGCTAGTTCCGGGACGAGGAAAGAGCATTGACAATTTATAGAAAAAACACTAAACTGCTTTCCAAAATCAAAAATGCCAAATCGACTATAAACAATACGTCCTCCACCTCAAGACCCAGACTCTCCACCGATCAATTCAGGATCTAGCGCTAAATTTAATCCAGCTTCTATGAACTCAGGTACGGTGAAGGCGAAGGCGGTACCAGGAAATCCATGCTTAAAAAGGTTCTGTAAAGAGCCTCGAAAAGATCAGGTCGGAGGAAGTCGAAGTAGAGGCGAGCTAATACTGACGGGGATATTCTCCAATAAGATTTATGACTGTCAATAAACGATAATCAATATAAACACTAAGTAAAACAGTAGAACGGGATATCCTACGACAGCTCGTTTGTGCTCCATCCCAATGAGCTGTTCGATTATGCGACTCGCACTGACAGTCGCCCACGAAGCGCTTGCGACGCCCACTGCGCCAGGAATGAAGCCTCCTTGGCCGAAGACAACTGTGGTAAGAGCGAGTAAAATGAATGGGATGAGACAGTAGCCAAGGAGACTCATGATTGTGAAAATAGAGATAGATGCCTGGTCGCTGACCAAGTTAATGACGAGCCAGATTAGGAGCGTGCCAGTAATCGCGATTCCATAGATATCTCCGAACCGCAACTACCCCATGAACATCTGCAGTACTCCGAGGCACATTATTATCACCAGCGGGCCTGACAGGTCGAACTCTTCGATATATCTTTAGTCCAGGTCTCGCATCATCATCACTGCGAACATCCTGGCCTTTATCTCGTCCACATCGATCCCCAGGTCCTCCAGCAGAGACACCTCTTCTTCATCGGGAGTGTCCTTGCCTTCTTCTGATGCCTTAGAGTCGATGACGTACTTGGAGATGTCAGCCAGAGAGGTCTTCTCCTCATCGGGAGCGTAGTTGAACTGTTAGTCGGACAGCTCCAAGAATTTCTAAAAGTTCAGCTTATTTTTTTTCATTTATCCAATATCAATTTTTTTACCAAACTGTTGAACCCGTCCTCGCCACACCACTTCAGCCGCACTCCAAGTCCCAATTCACATGCCCTGCGAGTCCCCTCAAACTACCGTACTTTGTATTCCCGCGCCAGTACACCCAGGAGCACTCCGCAATTTTCTACAATACCGAAGCCCTCCTTCAAGGCCTCCAAGTAGTCTTCCTCGGAGTCGGGAAGATCTATCTAGTTAAGCACTTCCTAAGCCCATTAGACTATCTTATGGACCTTTTCCAAATTGTTTTCAGTTATTTTATTAATTGTCCTCCGCTTTTCGTCCTTCCCGCCTCGCAACAGCAGTCCTGCCACTATGCCTGACACGCTCTACCTCATTCTTAGCTTATTCTAGTTATCAGCTTTTAGCCCCTTCCCTAGTACCAGCGGCCCGATGATTCCGAGTCCCATGGCTGCGACCACTTCGTTGGCAACGAGTTAGGCCTATTTGACGAGAGTCTAGAGGAGAGGGAGGACAGGCTTGGCCAGGAATGCTTTGCTCCTAATGATTTTGATGAGAAGATGTCCGACCTGAAACTTTTCCATGACGGAGATGCAATTGCCATAAATGGAGAGAGTCTCGAGTATTTGAACTCCGACGAGAAGGCTCTAATGGTGGTCTGAGTTTTATGGACTTCTATACTTGTTTATCATTTCTAGGATAGTTAGCACCAGTCCCTTCTCCACTAGCAGGTTCACTCGAGTGCTGCTACCGCACAGCTCCAGAAGGATCTACATCACGTAAAGCTGGTTCTAGTCCTTTGGTCCTCTATCTATTCTCTCTATCATCCATTCTGAAAGCTATTACAAATCGCATTATTTGTTCAGACGCAGCGTGTGAGAGAGCAGGTCTAAAACCGAGAATACTGCAGAGGACTATCCGGACTTGGTCTAATCTGCAGACTGTAAAATTTTAAGGGCCTTGTTTATGAAATTCTTAGAAATTAGTAAGCTAAGCAAGTTGGTTTACCTCCCCTTCAAAGTCTAAAAGACTTCATATAAGATGTTGAATGCTGTTATTCCAATGTCTAAGTTGTAGTAGTCCAGCAGATCGATAATACAGTCTAGAAGCTAGGATTCTATGAATTTAGTTGAAATCTCACTGCTCGTGCTCACGAACTAGCACTACTTTAGCAGAGTTGCCATCTGTTACTCGCAATCCAGCACTTCGGGGGAAGGATGGGGCAGGTTCAGAGCCTGGGTTTTGATGATGGTGAGTTAGTGGAGTAGTGTGGTGAATTGGTGCATTAAAAAGGGGTGAAGGGTGAGAGTAATAAAATAATCAGACTTGATCGAAGTAAGCGTTGTGGATATATTTTTGTCTTCGAACAATCTATAGCTATTTCAGTCCCTTCTAAAATGAGGCTTGCGGCACCCGGAAGTCGTGCTTCACCTTGCGGATTATGTAGTCCCTTATGTTCTAGTCTTTGAACTCATACGCCTATCTCAAGTACGCTCGAGCTAGTCTGTATATTTCAGATCTCATTATGAAAAATCCCAAACCCGACGACAAAGATAAATAAAAATTCTTCTAAAAGGCGCTCAGGGCCTTTTCCGAGTGCAGGGAACTATCAGAAGACATCAGAATCCAGCTCGAAGGCGGATTCCGCAAAAAGCATTTCAAATAGAAGGAAAAATAAAAAGTCCCTGAAGCAGCCTAGACTCATCCATAGGAAGTGCAGAACGAGTCGAAGAACCGATCTTCACTTCTCTTGGCGAGTCGGCTGAGTGCCCCTCTTCGAAGAATGACAAAGAAGGAGGATTTGAAAGAGGAGAAGAGCATTTTTGATGTGATAAAGAAAAGTAATTCCTACTCTCTCAAAGTGCCCAAAGAGAAAACATTTCGTAAAATTAACAAACAATAGGAGTTCTAGCTGGCAAGTTTGTTCATCAGCAGAACCCTCAAACTCAAAAACCAGCTGCTCCAAGAGCCGCCTCTCGCCAAGGTCGAAGTGCCCAACTACGACGGAGGTTTCTTCGCGCCTCACATGATCACCTAAGAGAACTCGATGCCTTGCTGCCTGACTTTGGAGGACTAAGTGCTTAAGATAAGGGAGTCAATAGCGGCACCACCAATGATTTAATTCGATGTCACCTATATCAAATACGTTAATTACAGCTTCAAGACTTACGATCGAATCAAGATTTAATATGCAGACATCGCCCAGTCACAATCAAGTAGGAGCAAGTCTGTAGAGCTAGCCTTCTTCACCAAGGAGTCCTTCTAGGCCTTTGACGCCTTGCTATTCGTCGCCTATCTCAGGGAAAAAAGGAAAAGATTGTGGAAGAGCTAAGCCATATTACAAAAGCTATCAACACTAGATGAGAAGTTCAGAAGAAAAACAGAGGTGCAGAAAAGCTAAAAATGATTATGAATCAACAGCATTTTTCGAAAGAAAGGCGGAATTGGGCCGTTCTCTCTCATCCTTCTGTTCCGTTCATAATAGTTTTATTAAGTCCTTCTCGATTTCAGAGGGCGGTATTTTGGGGTTGTAGTATTTGATGACCTTGCCGTCACTGTTGACCAAAAATTTAGCGAAGTTCCAAGGGATGGTGAGGGTGTGAGATTATTGATTGAGCTAGCTGTTAAACCTTAGATACTTAAAAAGAGGATGGGCGTTCTCACCGTTGATCTAGACCTTAGAGAACCACAAGAAGATAGTGGCCTTGAACTACCTCTAGACGAACTACAAAATTTCCTTGTCAGACCCTCTCTCTTGCATCACAAAGTTTGACGGAAAAGCTAGGATTTACAGACCTTTCTAGCCGTACTTCTTCTTTAACTACACCAGCCCCTTGAGGTTCTAAGAGGTCAAGCCTCAGCTGCAAGCGTTGTTGAAGACAATGAAGGCTCGCTTGCCCCTGAGTTCTTTGAATTAAAACTTAGTCCCGGTGATCAGGGTGGCCGTGAAGTCGAAGAAGCCCTATTGGGAAGGCTTGAACTTCTATTTTCTAAAAATGACCTGGAATGCTGATCCCATTCCAGAAATTATCTATAATCACAGCCAAACTTCAATTCCCTTTCTAATTTATTGTAGTCTGTTCAATCCCGATCTGCCCACCTCGTCTCTGCAGACTCTCATCTCCCGCTACACCACTAGCTGTCCACACAGCTACATCCGGAACTCTAGCTCTTGCTGCTAGTTCTGCAGTCTTCCCAACACTTTGGCTTCAAGAGAAATGTATTTCTGGTTATTGGCTTAGAGAACCTAGAAGCAATTTTGTTGTTTTTGAGGACTGGTATAATTGTGGCAGGCCTAATGCTGTTTGAGTAGTGATTTGTTAATGGCAATAAGTTTATTGAGAATGTTTGCTCTTTCCCTTTTGATTACCAAGGAAGGAGTCAAAAGTATCTGTCCTTAGGTGTTGATAGTTAAATACTCCATACACAATGTTTTACACTAAAATTAATTGTCACATTTCAGTGTCTAGATTCAAACAGAAACCCATCCAATACTAACAAATTCAATTATCGAAGAGCTGAAAGGCAGCTTACGGCTTAAGTCAAGTAGCAGGCCGTCGATAGAGTCTAGTTGATAGTTCATAGAAGGAAGCTGTCTTTCTCATATGGATAAATGATATTCTGATCGAGAGGCAGTGCAGTCTGTCATTTCTAATAATTTGAATCATGCATCCCTTCTAGCAAGAGGAAGAGGACCTGCCTAAGCCCTACGTCCCTCCCAAGCCCGAGTGTCCCGACTCAATGTTCGCCAAGCCGCGTCCAGTCCCCGAAGAGCGGATCTGCTACATGGACGGGAAGGTCTTCCCCTAAACCATCAGCGAGCCCAACGTCATCTGCAACTAAAAGTACACATTTACTTCCTTTATTCCTCTCGTGCTCTTCAATCAGTTCAAATTCTTCTTCAATTTCTTCTTCCTCCTCATCGCCCTCTCTCAGTTCGTCTCCATCCTCAAAGTTGGCTTCATGTTCACCTACCTCGCCCCGCTCCTCCTCGTCTTGGGAGTCACCATGGCCAAGGAGTGGTACGATGACCGCAAGCGAAGGCAAAGAGACTCCGAAACCAACAATCAGATTTATAACGTAATAAGGCGGACCAATTACGAGTAGGTGCAGGCACAGAATCTTAAATGCGGTGATATTGTGGAAGTAAGAGTAAATCAGCGAGTGCCTGCTGATATGGTACTACTCTACGCAGATAATCAATAAGGCTCCATTTACATTCGAACAGACCAGCTCGACGGATAAACTGACTGGAAAGTCAGAAACGCAGTCAATATTTCCCAGAATTATGTGCAGCAGAATGGAGGCCTGCCCACAAATCTGCTTGCTCTTAACGCTGTTGTTAATGCTGAGGCCCCGCGGTTAGATATCTATGATTTCAGGGGATTTTTCAAGCTGGATGTAGGAGGAGGCGACGGCCAGCGCTAGGGACTGTCCTTGCTCAACACACTTTGGGGCAACACTTATGTGGCGAGCGGCAACGCCTATGGAATCGTGATATACACAGGGAGGGAGATGAAGAGTGTAATCAATACTCGGGAGCAGAGAAACAAGATGGGGAGGATTGACAACCAGCTAAATCTGCTTTCGAAGCTGCTGTTCCTGATAATGGTGATATTGGCAGGACTGGTGACTTTTTCGCACGGGGAAAATTCAAATTGGTTGATTTAGTTCTTCAGGCAAGTGCTCCTTCTCTCATCTATCATTCCCATTAGCCTCAGGGTTAACCTCGACTTCGCCAAAATAGTGTCTGCCTACCGCATAAATAACGATCCATCCATGGTGGGTGCCGTAACTAGGAACAGCACCATTCCTGAGGAGTTGGGCAGAGTTGAGTATGTCATGTCCGACAAGACTGGCACTCTCACACAGAACGACATGGTTTTCAAGAAGATGTCGATTGCGTAGGTAGGCACCTTCGACTCTAGCAAGAAGCAGTTGCTGAAACTGATGAACAAGCTAAACTGCTAAAAGCTGCGTGGACCCATGTCGGACATTTAAGATAAAGTAAAGCACTGCATTGCGATCGGTAAGCGCTATAGGCCCTTTAAGCGCGTCAAATAGAATGTGGTGAGGGATTTGGTGACCGCTATGACTTTGTGCAACAACGTCACCCCCATCTTCCAAGGGCCCATCAAGGAGTTCCAGGCCAGCTCTCCTGACGAAATCGCCCTCGTCAAAACTGCATAGGAACTCAACAGTATTCTGCTTGAGCGTACTCAGAGTTACATAACGATGAACAACGGTGCGGGCATAAAGTAAAAGTATAGGATCCTAGCAACCTTCCCTTTCACGTCGGAGTCGAAGCGCATGGGGATTATCCTGCGACACGAGGAGAGCCGGAGGATTGTCTTTTATCTAAAGGGTGCAGACGCAGTAATGAAGGACAGAGTGCCGGAAGTGCAGCGCGGCTTCATTCTGGATTAGTGCTAGGACATGGCAAGGGAAGGCTTCCGCACCCTCGTCTTTGCCCACAAATATCTTACTTAGTAGGCCTACAAGGAGTTCGATATTCTACTCAAAGAGGCAGAGACTTCCATCAACCACAGAGATCTCCTCACCAGGAAGGCTCTCGACTCCATCGAGTGCGACATGGAGCTCCTCGGAATCACCGGCGTCGAAGATCGGCTCCAGGACGAAATCAACCAGTCCATCTCTAAACTAAAAAGCGCGGGAATCTTTGTCTGGATGATAACGGGCGACAAGATTGAAACGGCGTGTTGCATTTCGATCAGCACAGGTCTGAAAGGCGCCTCCTAATTCTACATTATCAGAGATTAAAACGACCCTCTAAGACTAAGAGCCAAGCTTGACTAATTCTCTTGCAAAATTGACTTGATCCTCGTCATTGATGGAACCAGCATCACCACTGCTCTCTAGCACCAAAAAGAACTTTTCTTTTAGGTTGCTTGCTCGGCTCCAGCCGTTGTCTGCTGCAGAGTCTCTCCCACCCAGAAGTCCCAATTAACCGACGGAGTCAAGACTCACACTGGTAAAATCACCCTCTCAATAGGAGACGGAGGGAATGATGTAGGGATGATAACAGCCGCAGACGTAGGAGTGGGAATCGTGGGCAAATAAGGGAAGCAAGCAGCGTTGGCATCGGATTTCTCGATTCTAAAGTTCAAGCACCTGGTGGATTTGCTTCTGTGGCACGGACGTATGAGCTACAAGAATACTGCGCTGATGAGCCAGTTCGTGATTCACAGGGGTCTGATAATTTCTATAATCCAAGCAATTTTTTCTTTGGTGTTCTACGGGATAGCGATTCCAGTGTACAACGGATGGCTGATGCTGGGATACACAACAGTCTACACCATGTTCCCAGTCTTCTGCATAGTCTTCAACTAGGACGTTAACCGCGAGAAGGTCAAGGAATTCCCCTAGCTCTACAGGGCCCTTCAAAAAGGCAGGTAGTTAAGTGTCAAAACCTTCATACTCTGGTTATTGAAATCAGTCTACCAAGGGGCTGCCATCATGATCCTCACTTTCCAGCTCTTCAAGACTTCGTTCCTCGAAATTGTCACAGTCACTTTCAGCGCCCTCATCATCCTGGAGCTACTCAACATAATAACTGTGCTCACCAAGGCCACTATTCTCGTAATCGTAGTTCAAGTGCTGACTCTCGCAGTCTACTTCGCTTCAATCTACTTCCTCAGGTAGTTCATCGACATAGGATTTATGGACTTCGAGTTTTTTAAGAGGACGTTGGTAATAGTGTTGGTTTCGTGGCTACCTATCCATCTGGCAAGCTATGTTAGGAGACGGTTTTTCCCCGAGGAGCACGAGAAGCTGATGCTGGTGACGTAGGAGGGAAGGAGCTCTCGGACCGACATCGAGCTCTAATTGATAGAGAACGATATGAATAAATGAATATAGCAAGATAATCACTAATCCTCGTCTTTAACCGGCTATACGTTTTCAACCACAGGCTGCGGCTACTTGCTCGGGTTCGGCTCCGGGTACTACTGCACATCCTCTGGTTCCGCTTGCATGTCCCCGGGACTGCTCGGGTGGAAACTCCCCTGCGCAGACTTTAGGCCGTAGCCGCAGTACAGATTCAGGAAGCCGGAGTTGGTGCAGCAGTTCATAAAGCCAGGCCAGTTTAGATTCTTGAAGACTAAAACCGAGTAATTCCCTGATAACCCTGCTCCCTACTCCTTGTAGATCTGAGTCTCACCTAAAAACCTGCCCTGCCACAGGGATTCAAGCCCGAACTTTTCACCTCCCTTGTCCTCCGAAATCCCCTTGAGCCGCTACAGCTCGGGGTCGGATGCAGTCAGGTCAGCAAGCAGTGCCTCTTTCTTGTCTTAGGAGAGGTCAGGGTCGATGTAGTGAGTGGATCGTCCGCTCCTAAGAATGTAAGGATTGGCGTGGACCCACTGCTCGGGAGTGTTGAGCTCTGTAACGTCGGGCTGCTTGAACTAGTCTTAGAACTCGAGGGACTTGGTCTAGTCGTTGAATTTAAACAGCCCTTTAGGATACAGCTAGCAGGCGTGCGTTATCCTCACCAGCTGCGCCTTCAAGAAGTGCTTTTCCTGTCCGTTGAACCTCGGATAAAACTACAGCTTCTATTCCAGGTTCCCCGAAACGATCGCTCGGATCAGCCTGCTCCCTGCCACCTGCTCCGGAGTCACCATCGGCAGCTACACCCACTCACCCAAGAGGTTGGTGGTAACCCAGAAGGAGAGATAGTTGGCTCCTTGGCCTCGAGGTTATTGGCCAGGCTGGAGATCGTCGTCGTAGACAGCATTGGAGATGCCCTGCAGGACGTAGTAGTCTAGCTTGCCGAGATATTTGCCCCAAAACCTAAGATTAGAGGTTTTGTAACGGTTGGCAGTTCGGACCATGGCTGCCGAGAGTAGCCTAATTTCATTTTCGGATAGCTTGAAGCCAGCCCAGTCCATGGTCAGACTGTCTCTAGCCAAGTCTTGCAAGACAGTCCTCTCGTTTTCAAGCACTGACTTCTTGCTCTTCTCCTTCAAGCGTTTTCCCTAAGCGTGAATATTCTTGTGCTACTTTTCGTCTAGCGGTTCCCGATACTTGAAAGCCTGCTTCTTCAACACATCGGACACAGCCTCGAAGTTTTCAAGGCCTGGGAGAATGGAGCCTGGCTTTAAGGACTCCTTGAGGACTTGGGCCAGGTGTCCGAAGATTTGTGGGGAAATTAGTTGGTGGGGGTGTACGGATGACATTTATTATGAATGAAGATGAGTACAAAATATTGATCGTGGACCCTTCAACAGGGCCGAACAAGACGATTGACTAAGCGATCCGGAAGGCCAAGTCCAAGAGCATCATCCGTTTGACTCCCGGAGTCTACTCGGAACACATCTACATTGACAAACCCAACATCATTATTGAACCCAAAACCACTTTGTCTTCCAACCAGTCGGACATCATCTTCTTCATCGACCGACACTCGGCTATCGTGGTCGACTACTAGGGGGAGGAGAAGAGCGAAATTAGAGGAATCAAGATCAGCCACAGTGCGGCGGACCGGACCTAGATGCTGGAGGAACTGCTGGGGAACGCCGAGCAGATCTTCGGGTCTTTCGGCAAGTCAGACTCGAAGGTCGACGAAGGCTACAACCCTGACTTTTAGTACCTCAATAAATTTTCATTTACTGAGAAGGAAAACTCCATCCTCTTCGTCAAGCAGGGGCACATCGTCGTCCGCGACTGCACCTTCCTCCTCAACAACCTCAACAAGGAGCAGAAGACTTCACTCCCCGCTATCGTCATCTCCGAAAACTGCTCCATCGATATCAGCAAGAGCTTGATCAAGGGAAATCGCCAGTTCAACACCATCGGTTTGGTCTGCAACTACGGCAAGGTGTCAATAAGGGAGTGTGAAATCTAAGACCACACTCGCGGAGGAACCCTTCTCTGGGGAAAACATTCAACTGAGAGTTTTATCATGGCGAACAACTTCAGCAATATCGAGCGTGATGCTGTGGTGCTGCTGGGAGAGGACTTCAAGCCGAGAGTCTTCAGCAACACAATCAGCTCTTCTGGGACGGGTATACGGGTGGGGATAGGCTGTCAGGCCCAAATCTGCAAAAACACCATTAAGAAATGCAACCTCGGTATTTAAACCATCAGTTGTGAGTCGTTAATATCGAACAATCACATCGAGGCCTGCACTACTTACGGGATAACAACCTCTACTTACAAGAAGCTCAGGAACGACACTCATATCAAGCGCAACGATTGCATTGGCGGCTGCAAATTGAGCGGAATCATGTGCACAGGGCTCAACAACTTCACAAAAATCGACTACAACTACGGGATAGCGTACAACGGGGAGGCGGGGATCCTGGTGCAGGAGCAGGCGCACGTGCATATCTACAAGAACAAGCTAATGCGGAACATAAAGTACGGAGTGTTCCTGATCGAGAGTGCGAGTGCGATTATCGAGCGCAACTAAATCGCCTAAAATATTTAAGTCAACATTGCCCTTGGAGGACTCAATTCGGTCAACTGCGTCATCATCTAAAATAAGATCCTCCGCTCCAAGGGCGAGGGCATCTTCCTCGTCAACGCAGGCCGCCTATGGATCCTCCGAAACGATATCGTCGAAAACAACGATGGCATCGTCTGCCAGCACAGTGTCCCGATCATCCAGCGCAACTACATCGTCCGCAATCGCTCTGCAGGCATCCTGGTGATGGACCAGTCGGCGCCAATTATCAGGCAAAACCTGATATCATAGAACCAGTCAATCGGACTGTTCATGCGAGACTATTGGTAGGGGAGCATTTGTGAGAACAAGATAACGGGGAACGAGGTTGAATATGTGCAGATCAAGCAGATTGCGAACAACAGTATTTTTGAGGAGAACATTATCGAGGGCGAAATCCGAGTCCCCAAAAAATTTAGTATCGCCTGCACTCTCATTTGATGAATAGATTAAGGTTTTATGCTGACCGGATTCGAAAACGCAGATTCCAGGCCAAGTCATATGTCACACGCTACCCCCTTCGCTCAGTCCTCTTCGTCTCCGCATTTGTAATCACCGCCACCTATTCCTTGGAGATGCATCGCTGGCGCTGGGGCTCATAGCGACTCAACAAGTTGTTCAAGGGCTAGAAATTGAAGCTTACTCAGATGGACAATAACAAGCACCTGCACATGTAACCACAGAGCTAGGACCAGCTGGTGAGACTGTTCTATCTGCTATCAAAGCATAGGTTCAAAATTGTGACGAGTCCCTACACACCTCTCGATATCGACACTCCGACAGTCTTCCTAAACCTCAAAAACTTAGACAGTATTAAACTTACCGATTAGGGGCTTGAAGTGGGTGTGGGGATTCAAATCAATGAACTCTCTCGTTGGCTCAAAGAGAGGAAGCTTTCGATTGGACTCTTGCCTGCTGACTACGGCGATATTCGTCTCATCTAATTGTTCGAGGAAAACTGGGGAGCTAATTGGAGTGGGTGCGTGCGGAGACTGGTGGTGATGTCAAGCAAAAATAACTTTTACAACGTCAGGAGGGGCGTGGACAAAATTTTGAGTCCAGACTTATTCCTCGGCAAAAGGGGTTCATTCGGAATCATAACAAAAGCAGTTATAGATGTTTTCCCCTCTGTTGCCGACAGCCAGACCAACATTAAACTGTGGGACCACGGCATCACCGCTGTCTTCAGAGTCCCCCCCTAGTTCAAGGCCAAAAAAGGACTCAGAAACGGGGATTACCTTGTTGTTAACGAGTCTGACGAACAACAACTAGTTGAATTATCCCGATAAATTATAACGGAGCGAGGGCGGCTGGCCTTCTGCAGCAAGCCCAGCGTGATGGTGTAGGTGGAGCGACGCGAGCCCCTGATATCTGGGAACGAGATGCTGAAGTCAGGGGGACTGAAGAGCCTGCTGGACCCCTCAGGCCTATTTTTGCAGGGCCGGCGAATTAACTACTAGGATTCGTAACTAGTGAAGGTCGTAATGAAATGGTATGCTTTGCTCTGATTTAATAATAATGATAGTATCATTGGTTTCCCTGTCCCATTCCATCCTAATTCCCAGCCACTCCCAGCTGCTCTAGGCTGTGCGATCCCTCTTTCCCCAGTTGTCCCTCGACTTACAGACGCACATCCAGATTGGTAACTCCTTCGATAATCCCGAGGCCTATCGAGTTTAAGAAATCTAAGGTAGATTTTAGATCAACGCAGCCTCGGAGGCAGGCGCATTCTACGCCTTGCTAGATATTTACAATGGCCGCAGGGGAAATTTCACAGATCAGCCCTTCTATCCCCACCGGGGAATCATGATTGACGCCACTGCTCACTTCATCTCCAAGGCTGCACTCAAGAGAACAATTGATGCCATGGCCCTAAGTAAGCTCAATGTCCTCCACTGGAGACTCTCCGACCATTACAGCTTCCCACTCACCATCTCGGAGGCGCCCTAAATCTCCGCAGCAGGAGGGTTCGATGAGACCTAAGTCTATTCTGCAGCGGACGTAGGAGAAATCGTAGCCTACGCAGCATCGAAACAAGTCAGAGTGGTTCCGTAGATCGAAAGCCCTGGACATGCTCTCTCCTGGACGTTTTCTGCTAAATATAAAAAGATTGGTCTCACTTGTGGAGACCTCGACCCCTCCAACACCACCACCTGGGACGTTGCCAAAAAGGTTTTCAAGCAGCTCACCACTTCTTTCACCGACAGCTACGTGCACCTGGGGGGCAAGGAGGTCAACTACGACTGCTGGGACCTGCAGCCGTCCATCAAGACGTTCATGAGCAACAACGGTCTTGCCAACTATGACTAGCTGGTAGGGTACTGGCGAAAGACTGCCCAGGCCTCTTTTGCAGGCAAAACAATCATTTATTCTAAATATAAGAACTCTGGAGTTAAAGACGACCCCAACGCAGTCTTGCAGCTCATAGCCCCTCAGGCCTCCCTCGCCTCCCTCGCCACTGGCAGCAACCTGCTCATCCTTTCTCCCACCGACGTCATCCAGTTCAATGACGGCATCAATCCCGGCACCAACAAACTCACATGGAAGCAGTTCTACAACAAAATCGACTTAACTGCCGGCATTGACAAGTCTCGTATTTTGGGATTCTAGGCTCTAGTTTGGAGTGACTACGTGAATGACGATGTACTCGACAACATCCTTTGGCCTCGAGCTTCGGCCCTGGGTGACTTGCTCTGGAGTGGATAAAAGAAGACAAACCAGGCGATTGCGTCTGTGCTGGTTGCTTCAAAGACGCAGCTGAACGGACTGGGGATTTGGGCCGAGCCGATAGCCTCTGAGTTTTGCGAACTGAACCCGACGAAGTGCTTTTGAATCATGCAATCACGGCTATATCCTCCCATTCTCCGGCTAGTAAGTTAGTTACTGGATTTGCGGATCACCAGTCCAAGTACGGAGTCGTTGCGGACATCCTGGTCGTGGATGTTGGACCTGTCATCTAGCATGCGGTCCTTGAGGTAAAGGCGCATGTCGGTGAGCTAGCACTTGTAGAACTGGGCCAACTTGCGCTTGATGTTGTCGATCGAGTCGTAGGGGAAGCACTCGAGGAAGTAGATAGTGCGATCCCTCTTGATACGGATGTAGATCTGCAGCACGTTTTGAGCATGCTTGGCCTCGAGCTGCGATTTCATTTAATTATGAAGTTAACCTGCGCCGATCTTCAGGAAGTCTTGCTCCTCCCTGACTCCAGGCCCTTCTTCCAACTGCATCTATAACTCCTCCTCCACTCAGCACTCTCACTTCTCATTCACGACACCAGCGCCACTCCCCTCGTCATCTCGCTTTTGGGCCAAGCTCTCGACTCAAACCCCTCGAGCTCACGTGAGCTGCGTAAGCTTAACCTCATATCCAATTTTTTTGGGCTTTTGGGTTGGCCAAGTGGTTGTTAACTAATTGAGAGAGTCTATATGCAAGGGTAGAGTAGAGAGGGACTAGAGTAGCTGATGCTGTTGCTGCGGAGAGTGGTTTAGAATGCCAGAGCTTTCGAAGAAGGAGTAGGTTGGTCATAAGGAGAAAGTGAACGCCTCCAAACTACTCGCATCCCTCATTGCTCATCTCTTCTCATACCCATAACCCTTCAACGAGTAAATCGCTGAGCTCAAGAGCTGGGGCCTTGTTTCGCGACTTGTGTCAGTGCAGCATTAGTTCCCTTCTGGAGCAGTGCTGCTGGCCGTTTTGCGGAATGGTCCATCGATGCTCGAGTCTTAGGATCTGTTACCAAAAGAGATAGGTTCCTTGGGAAGGACGCTTAGTTACTTAGAGTTCGTGGGCTAGATGGCCTGGAATGCTGAAGAAGCTGAGAGGCTGATTGATTTCTTAAAGGCAATCAATAAAAACTCATACGGGTCCGATATATTAGACCATCAGGTACTCAAACTTACCCTCAAGTTCGACTTCCTGTCGCAGCGTCGCCTCTAGTTCTTCTCCTCTTCCCAAACTCGACTCTCACAAATTACGTTGGAGCCGCTAGGCACTCTCCGCGCATTGAGGCCAGTCAGTCTCGAAGAGATTAAGAATTTTCAATGAATAGCAGCCATCATTAACAACTCTCTTTCGAGGGAGTTTCCAGGCGCAAAGGCTATGAGTACGACTACTCTCGCGCCCTCGAAATGATCACTCTCAACCAATAGCCTCCAAAAAAAGAGTCATAAATTCTGGACGAGTCCAGAGTGCGGGCCTAAACTCAGCCTTTTGATTCCCTGAAAAATAAAATATCAGCTCTGAAGAAGGGCTCTCTTAGCAGCAAACCCTCCTTCGAAATGAACTCGGTGAGCATCCAGAGAGAGGACTAGCAGCAGTAGCCCCTCGTCCCTGCTTCTCCCAACCTATAACTATCAGTATAATTGCAGTCCCAGAAGTCAGGATTCGGTTTGGGACAATAGCTGCTCTACCCTGTTAGAGTGGGCATGGAACTCCTAGTCGCCTACGTCATCTTTAGTAGCTTTATCCTCGTTCAGAAGCAGCTAGGCAGCACCAAATCCCCTCTTGGGATCCCTCTCTACTAGCAGATCATGTTTCTGACTGTGTGGTCGATTTCGCTCTCAGGACAGCTTTCCCGGGAGAGTTTCTCCTACGTGCTAGTTTCAATGATGGGGACGATTCCAGTGCTAATTTTTGGGTTCAGCCGGATCTGGGTGCTCTTGGTGTTGCTGGGTGCATGTAGCCTAGGGGCGATAATCTTCGACGTAAAGCATATAATGGTGCTAATCCCTATGATACTGCTAACTCTGTACTTCATTTACATATACTTCGCCTTGCCTGCACTCTACAGCAGTCTGACTGGCTCCAATCCCACAGCTGGCAGATATGTATTTATAGGGGTTTTCCCACTCATCAACTACTTCGCTGAAATCATCTACTAAATACTCCTCAACATGCAGAAGCAGCCCTACTTGGTCACCAGCAACCTCGAAAGCGGGATGCTCGGACTCAGTGTTGGAATGATTCTGGCCAACCCCCTGAACAGTCCACAGTTTTGGTACTTGCTGTTCTTTCTGTCGATCAGTAAATTCGTGGGGATGATCGGAGTGTTTCGGAAGGCGATTCTGGAGTCGATCCCAATGAGAATCCCTCTGTTCCCAAAATAAACTACTCAATCTGTGAGACATAAAAATGCTAGAATAATTTAATAGCTCCATTTCATCGCAATCCTCTACATCGTCATCTACCTGCAGCTCCAGGTCTTCCCTTATTAGTACTCTAGTCCCTATCTTACCTTCTGGAACAACTCTTGGTACCAGCCCTTCATAGTCTGGACACTTTTCTCCGTTTACGCCTGGCTCTCCTTAAAAAACGAACTAAAGAAGGTCGAACCCAAGAGAGAAATCAGGTTTCTTAAATGCTAGGACGAGAGTCGGTGGGCATGTATTTCGTTTTGCCAGAGAGTAGCCGCCAGGCTCTGTGGGATATGGCAGTTTTATATCGGACTCCTTGCTCCTCTTTTCCTTATTAAATTTCAATGATTAACTGATTTAATTCATGTTGCAAGAAATTCTTGTAAACCGCTAGTTGCCCCCTCTCCCGCCTAGAATCATAATCGTTAAGCCCTTGATCCCGAACCGCTCGGGGCTGCGTCCTTTTTCTAGCAAAGTTCGTCCTATTTCCAAGCGATCCATCGACTTGGGAGAGAATGACAGACAGTCTCGCTAATCAGATAAACATAAGCGGCTAATCTCAGTGGAGAGCAAGAAAGTGTAGGTGTTGAGAAGCCTGAGCCATAAATTAAGCTAGTTGCCGAGCATATCATCTAAGGCGTGGGCGATCTACGACCTGAAGTCTAACGTGCTGATCGAAGGGAAGAAGCCATCTCGTCGCAAGTAGATCGCAAGTCTCACCAAGATCGCCACATTTATAACTTCAATTATCTAACTTAAAAAGCTTGAACTCAAATCATTCTCCATCAGAACCAGCGTCACCAAGACAGCCGCCTCCGCCACCGGCACCACTGCCTCTCTCAAACCAGGCACCTAACTCTCCCTCCACGACCTCTTCTACGGTCTCATGCTTCCTTCGGGCAACGACGCTGCTGTGGCAATCGCTGAACTGGTTGGGGGCATCGTATTAGCGGATAAAGAAAATAGTCTCTAAAAATAAAATCTTGCACAGGGTCATTATTCCAAAGGCCTTTCCGAAAAAAGGGGCAGCGTCTTTGCCTTTCTTGCCAAAATGAACGAACTAGCCAGAAACCTTGGGCTCGTCAACACCTGTTTCACCAATCCCACCGGACTATCCTCGAAGTCCAACTACTCTTCGGCCGAGGACGTCTGCAAGCTGTTTTCGTTTGGGCTGCAGCACTAAATTTTTCGATAAGTTGTCAGCACAAAGAAGTACATCTGCAATGTCCAAGAGGAGGGATAGTCTTCAGCTCTTGTTTGGTAGAATACCAATAAACTACTTAAAGAGGGATGGTGCGGTGTAAAAACAGGAATCACTCCGAATGCAGGCCCTTGTCTGGCCAGCTGCTTCCGAGGATGGGTGGGGGGAGGGATGGTCCATATCGGGATCGTGATTCTGGAATGCGCGAGCATGGAGGAGAGGTGGTAGTAGACACGGGCCCTTCTAAAATGGGGCTTGGAGAAGAGGATGAATTGAGTTCATTAGGAGTGCTCGTTTTTGAGGCAGCTCTTCTTTATCTTCTTGATCTTGCTGATCTTAGGAATTTTGCAGACCTAGATCCTGCTGCGCTTCACGTATTACACTCGGCCCTCGTCCCGCTCTCCCTAGAGCTACTGCAGCCGCTCAAACTACTCCAGCGCACGCTGCTCCTCGCAGTGCTTGTTGACCTAGAGCTGCCGCAGCTGGACCAGGTACTGGAAAAGCTAGAACTCTTAGAGTTTGTTGCGGTCGCACTTGCCGTTGTGCATGAGGACTGGCTCGTCGGGATTGTCTGGGTTGCTTTTGGGCATCTCCTTTACTTCTTCCTTCTTCTTAATCTTCTTTTTGCCTTCAATCTATAGAAGACGCTAGGTTTTGAGCTAATCGTTGTGGCGCTAGACGAGGGAGATGCCGTCGTGGAGAAGAGTGAAGTTCTTACGCACCGACTTCTCAGTCTGCGAAAGGGGGAACGCCAGCTCACTCATTCAATTCACAATCAATAATCTCTTATGGAATTACTCAACTGCAAGCGCAATGGCTGCAGGAAAAAGTTCAATCCCAGCGACAACCCTCCTGACTCCTGCAGCTACCATCCCGGCAAGCCGCTCTTCCATGACACCAAAAAGGGGTGGACTTGTTGCAACCGCATAGTGTACGACTGGGATTAGTTCTAGAAAATTCCGAGTTGTGCGAAGGGGATGCACAGCAGCGAAGAGAGCGGGGGTGTGGGCCAGGATGGTTTTTTCAAGTCGGAGACAGTGAGCAACGCACAGAAAGCAATAGAGAAGCCTGGGATTGTGATTAAGAGTATAGATTAATAGAATAAGCGTACTTCCCTCACCAGGGTTCTAGGAATAAAAGCGCAAGAAGGACCTCGAAAAGGGCCCTCTCAAGCACTTCCTCAAAGACGGCAAGTTCAAGTGCGATCACAAGGGCTGCAACAAGCTCTACCTCGAATAATAAAACGGCTAGTCAGCCTGCAAGTTCCATCTCGGTAACCCCGTCTTCCACGACGTCAAAAAATTTTGGACTTGCTGCAAAAAGGAGTGCTGGGATTGGGACTAATTCATGAAAATCCCTCCATGCTCTGAAGGCCGACACGTTCCAAAAATGGTTTGATAAATATCCATGAAATCCAATTAAAATCGACAATTTCATCTGGCGGCCTCTCTCTCATTTTATAATTAAGCTTTTGTCACGCTCCAAACTCACTCCCTGTTCTCCTAGTACAGGGTCCGCTCGCGCAAGGAAAGGCATCGCTTTGTTCATCAAATTTTCCATCAGACTGCTTCAAAAACTAAACTCTTCTGTCCTAATTTCAGCCCCAAAATCATCCGCAGACAAGCTGTTACTAGCCATTAGAATGACTAACTGGAGCGATTGTCCAGCCTGAAGGAACGCAAATAGCGTGAATTGGCGGAGAGAAGAGTGGCGCTGTCCAGCGCTTAGCCCCAGCTCAAAAAAATAACAGGGCCCCTTATACTGCTAATCAACGGGAACAGCATAACTCCTAAAAAAAATAAGCGGGAATTGAGTCTGCCCAAAAAGGGGTTTTGCGATCCCAGCAGGTATCTAAACTTCAAAGAGCGCATGTACGACCCGTAGTTTGAGGTGGACAAGGCCCTGCGTGACAGTCACTAGTAGGTGACGAACACGCTCAACCACTAGTCGCTGCGGGAACTGGTGCGGAAGATGCGCAATTTTCGCAAGACCCCCAAGGAGAGGTGATGCTCTATTTTCTATGCTCAGTATTATTTGGTATGACCTCAACGAAATTCTTTAGCAAGACTTTAACTCCATTTAGAAACTTACACTCACTTTCGATTGCACTCTCGCGGTGCAGCGCCAGCTCTCCGAACAGCTCCTACTCGAACAGCCAGCCCTTCTTATCCTCAGTTCCCACACGCTTCCGATCGTGTTGGCGCTTGCCAAGCGAAAGCCTATAAACTTGGTGGGAATCGTGGTATTCTGTCTGGACCTGAAAAAGAAGGAGGAAATGATGGAGCTTAGTTCTAAAGTGTTAGGAGTAACTAACAATATCAACTAGGTGATAAGTCTGTGCGAATAAGTTCTGATCAAACGCGGACTAACCAAGCTCTAGGACATCTCCGAGGTGGAGGTCCAAGAAGGCCACTCCCGCAGGTTTTAATTCAAGGCCAACTTTGAGGACCAATCCAACAGATTCCTTATCTTCTCCTAACAGAAAAAGCTTGGAGAATTTAACGATCCACTGCTCTACGAGCAAAAGGCTAAACCCTTCGTCGACATTTTCCGATTGGACTTCGACATTTAAAAGAATCTCAGCTTTACCAAGAAGCAGCTTCTGGCGGACCTGGAGTTCGTATTCAATAAAAACGGCATCAAGGTCTTCAAGGAGGAATTCGCCAAAATGCAGTCAGCCAAAAATATCCATGAGTTGGTTTAGAGTGCAGTTTTTCTGTACACTTTATAAAAGGGAAGCCTGTACAAGCATCTAAACTATGTGCTTAAAAATCTGAGACTGGTGAGGTTCAGAGATGACCTGAAGTACCTCAAAATCCTGGCCAACTTGCTGCTCCTAAATTACTTCTTCATTTATGGGTAAAAGAGGACTGTCAAAACCTGCTACAGGTACACAGACTTTGCAGCAGACTCCAAGCCCGGAGATGTAATCATGGTAACCAATTTCTACTCCACCTCTCTCCGCTAGGACCTCAAGAACTACAAATCCCGTCCCACCAAAATCGTCATTAGTTGTTTCGACCACGAAAACGCCTACTCTTCTATCATTTTCTGCAACTACGTGCTGATAGAGAGCCTGTCGGCATATTAGGATGAGCGGTAGGTTCTTTTCTGTCCGTTTACCAAGTTCAAGGTGATCAGCGTGAAGAAGACAGGGAGTCAGACAGTGATCCACCTGAGATAGATCCCGGATAATCCGATCCTCAAAAAAATTTTTGACACCAATTTCCTTTAGGAGAATCTAGCGATCCCGCTCGCCCTCGATCGAGAGGCCAACTACATCCGCAAATACGACAAATTTACCAGAAATCTCGCCGACGGACTCCTCAGACAGAAACTCACCTGCAAGCTGCTAAGCGCCAAGGGCAGTCAGGCGATGGTCAGAGAAAAGTTCAGAGAGGCGTAGGAGTACTTCTGCGAGTAGCTGGAACTGAGGCAGAAGAACCATAAGTGGATATGTGGGTTTAACAACAAAGGATACATCGAGCTATGGTAAAAACATAGTAAAGATTTTACTCGCGCTTAAGCAGTTCTCCTCAATAATATCGGGTTGAGTCTCAGTAGCCAAGGAAAGGGTGACACAGCACTCATGCTGATGGGATGCGCGCTCACATTGAAGCAAAAGTTGAAGTTGGAGTCGACGACTCTTTTCTCAAACATTGCCTCGATCCACGTTGACCGGGGGAATCTGGACAAGGCCCTAAGTTTTTATGAAAAAAGCTTAGCTTCTGCATCAAGTTAGTTTGGCTAAAACTCGTACAGTTATGCCAAATGCAAAAACAACAAAGGATACTGTTTGCTGCAAATGGGGAGGGAGGAGGAGAGTCTAAGGGAATTTAGGGAGAGTATGCAGCTCCTGCAGGAAATCTTCGGTTAAAATTCCTTCGAAACTGCTTCAACTCTTTAAAACTTAGCTCACCTTCTTTGGATACGTTCTGAAAGTTAGGAATCGTTAAGGATCATAGAACAGATCATCTTCATTAAAACTGAGCACTTCGGTCGAAGACACTAGTCAGTGCTTATTTCCAAACTTGACCTAGCCAGCAAGCTCAATCATCTCGGAAAATAACTATAATCCCTCCAGATGTACCAGGACGTCGTCGATGACGGAAGGGTTATTTTAGGAAACAAATCCTCCATTCTAGGCAGGGCACTTTTCAACGTGGGCAGTCTGCAATACTCACTTTGCAGCCTAAAGTAGGCCTAAAGAACTTTTGAGAGCGCGAGGGAGGTCCTGAGCAAGGCTCAGGGCGAGGAGGCCATGGAAGAGAAAGTGGATAGGCTGCTCGAGGAGCTGAGAGATGAGATGAAGAATTGGGAAGGTTGATAAATTTTAATGACGCCACGTCAAGGACTTCTTGTTTGTGCCTGGATTTCTTTTTTAATTAATTTATGGAATCTTAAAAGACACAGGAGGACGCCAAGGACCCAACAGATCCACTGGAGAAGCTCATCAAACTTGATAAAAAAAATTGCAACTTTGACTTTGTCGACTCCATTTACAAGTACTATCCTCACCAGCTCCAGGCTCAAGGTCAGGTACCCTTCTCTTTGCCTCTCGGCTCGAACCAACTAACACCTCTTGAAGGTGTTTTGGCGGCACGTGAATAACTACTACTTTAGGAAAATAAGTGACCAAGAGCTTCAGAGGATTGAGTATTTCGAGAAGCTGACCCACAGTGAGTTTGAGCTAGGCTAATTCCGAAAACTTTCAAGAAACGTGTTCAAGGGTCCAGAGGTGATCTAAGCGATCTAATTCTGCCTGGCTGACCATTTCTAGCCTGAATTCATGCCTCTGAAAGCAATAGACTTCAACAATCTGCTCAGACATTTATATCTCACTCAGATGTGTTCTTTGTATCCTCAGCTGCAGCAGAGACACTCCTCCATCCTGGAGGCCAAAGACAGGCTCATTCCACGCGGCTTGTAAAGTTTCTACGACAAACTCAAGGAATAAGAGAGGGTCTTAGACGTTATGCTCGAATGCATCAACAAAGGCCAAAACTCCCAGAAGTGCTAAATCGACTAGTAGTTAGAACGGAGTGTGGAGCAGCTCAGATAAGTAAACGCCCAAAACAAGCAGAGTCTGTCTCTCCTGCGCACTCTCGTCGAAAATTAAATCACTCTCGACGAGATCATTTATTGCCAAAATAATTTCAAAATCCCGGAAAGCGCCAAATTTCCATTAGATTAGCAACTGCAGCTGCAGAGAAATTTCATAGCGAGATTGATTGTGCGTCTCGAGCACATGCAAGTGGCCTAGTCAATCTCCATCGTTCTGAGGGCCTATCGCAAAGACGGGTAATCTTACTTTCCGACTCGGTTCTAGCGGGCTTTGGATTTCATAGACTACTAGTTCACAGAGGATGAAATAAATGGCCTGAACGCCAAACGAGACAACTGCCTCTTTAAAATGTATAACGCCCCGATGAAATCGCTCTACTCTAATATCTGCCACAACAGTCTGGGGATTGAGATGGCTGTGCGCAGACGCTTCCAGTCGAACCCCTACCTCACCAAATCCGCGCGTTAGGGCCTTTTCTCCCAAAAGGATTTAACCAAAAAGGATTAGATAGAGCAGTTCGAAATTTGTCATCACTGCAAAATTTTATATTCAAAGAAAAATTTGGTGAGGTGCCAGTACAAGTCGTCCACGCACGGCATGCCCGTCCAGAGCAGCAGCTCCTCCGACCCCTTCTTCATACTCCAGCTCATTCAAAGTAATCATCCTTATAGGCTAAAGAATCTAGGAAATGAAACGGCTCGGACTCCTTAGGAGAAGGAATCCTTACTTCTCGTACTCCAAAGTCAAGGACGAATTCATTTGTGGCAGGTTCTTTTGCAGACTCTGCTTGCGCCAAAACTATGAGTCCAACGAATTGATCTGCCCCTTCTGCCAGGGAATTTGCTTCTGCTCCAGGTGTCTGCGAAATGATATTATTGTTAAGCTTAAGGGTATCTTCATTCTCCTGGGAGGAGACTTGAAGTAAGTGAGCGACAATTCGCTGCTTGAGCGCATTTCCATGGCCTCCCAGACGTTTGTCAGTGAGCGCAAAGTAAAAAAATAGAAATCGGTGAAGAGGTTGATCGGATATCGGAACAAGCTGTAGGAGTGCAGCAATTTATGCGAGCTGGTTGAGAAGCGTGAGCGCAAGAAGTTAGAGGTGCTCGAGCTGTAGACTGAGCTGCTTCTTATTTAGTGCAAACAGCAGTCTCCGCTAACCGAAGAGGCCATCCTAAAGGCCTCCCTGGGAACGAAAACGACGAAGCGTAAGTTGGTCAAACAATGAATTTTAAATCATCTTTTGGAACGATTGATAGTCTCTGATCTACGTGTAGAGTCGGCTCCGAATCCAAACGAGTCACCGCGCTTGGTCGTCAACTGCCACGCGTTCCTTGAAGTTTTGAGCTTATATTATTAGAGCTTCCTCTCGCAATCTAACTTCCCGAATTTGCTCGGCCTCAGGACAAATTCCTCGTGGGTGAGCTTCTGCCTATCGATGAACTGTCTGAACCTGTCGGATGTGAGAGTCCTTTCTGGAGAGCCGAATTATGAGCCTGCTGAACTAAGATGATAGCCTTTGAAGCCTTGTCAGACCACTACCTTTCGGGTTTATATAAGACCTCTCTGTAAGCCCTATTCTGGAGGCTTCCCAGTTGTTGAGCAGTTTCGGCCTTAGGATCGGCAGGTCGGAGAAGCAGTTGTTGCCCTTTCCCGAGCCACGCCAGCTGGCTTTGTGGTGTTCCTTGACTTGGCGGAGGAGGGCGGCCTTGTCGAGGAGGATGGGGCGATAGAGCTGGGAGGGAGTGGGACGGGAGTGCGCCTAGCGAAGAGATATTAGCAAATTGCTAACGTCCGAATAGTTTGCTGACATGAATATTATGCTTTGCTGGTCAGGGACACTTCTTCTAGAAAATTGCGTAGCCCTGCTCCTGGAACTCGTGCTGGCCCACCCACATCGACTGGAACGAAGTCAGGCACCCCAGGATTGACCCTCCGATCCACTGGCTGAACAGTCGTTCGCTTTGCATCGGGAACGACAGCAGCTTCACCTTTAGGTTCGGAGGTGCCAGTTCCGTAAGCTTCTGGCTGAGTTTGCTAGAGAGGGAGTATAGGAAGGAGTTACCTCCGGTGAGGATGATGTTGCTCATGAGTTCGCGCTTGATGTCAGTGTCGTTCTCAAAGATGAGCTCAATGAGTGAGTGCTGGAGCGTGTCCTGGGAAGAGGTGGCCTCCAGGTAGATGTTGGCGAAATTCTAGCGATCGAGAGCAAACGTGGAGCCATCCGGAAGAACATAGCTTGACTCTTTTGAAGAATTCAGACTTTACTTTACTTCCCGAGCGAAGCTCAGCTAGTTGTACCGTTCCAGAGACTAGCTCCCAGATCCCTTGCAGCCCACTCGCGGCTGACCTGTCCTAGCTCTAAGCGATTAAAGCACCTGCTCCGTCAACGTCTACCCTCCCACTTCTTTCCGTTTGCGAGATTTATGCAGTGCGAATCCTTAATGGACTGCTGTAATGTTGGTGGTATATGCACCTGCGTCGATGACGAGGGCAGTCTTGTGTCCTGTGGCAAAGCAGCTGAGGACAGGAGCCTTGCAGAAATAGAGATTTTTGATGTCCATCTCCTCGAAGAAGAAGTGAACAAGGCGTTAGCGTGTGGAGCGAAGTAGTCCGACAGGTTAGGCCAAGACGAGGCTGTACTCCGAGGAGTCAACTCCCAGACTATGGTAGATTTGTTTAGTTAGTGCCTTAAAGTTGTCCATGTTTATCGAACCGTTCTAATACACTTGTCGCACCTAGATGTCGCTCCTGCCCAGACCCAGCAGAGCAGGGTTCGCCTCGATTCTGCGCACCGAGTCTTTGCCCTCTTCCTCCATGGCGGGGAGGCAGGAGACCACGGACTCCATCAAGGCCTTGGGACAGTCTTCGCCGGCGTATCCGAACTTGAAGTTGAGTGCGCCTGGGTCGAGCACGAGAGCCTTGATTTCAGTGGAGAACATTGGATAGATATAATATTGTCACTTATCTTAATCTAGCCTCTTTTCTTTGACGGGATCAAGGCTGCCCCACACCTTAAAACTGTTGTTGCGCCTTATCCGGTTCTCGTCCTTAGGTCTCCCCTCCTTCCCAGTCATCATAGAGCTCTCCTCCTTCTTGCTGAACACCAGTCTCGATGACTCCCTGCTGGGCTCGAACAGCTTGTTGAAAGAGGAAACGAGCAAGTTGATGCGTTCCTCGAGGAAGACCAAGGCCTGCTTGGTTTCTGATTTCGCAGCCATTTTATCAAGAATCTATCCGACGATTTCATCGATTCTCTTTACCATAAGCTCCTCAAATAGGAGGAAATCGTTCTTGGAAATGAATTCCTGAATCTCCGAAAGCAGGTTCTTTTCGAGTTTGCTATGGTCCTCCATCATGCTACTCAACTTATCGACTACAATGTTCATTTCCTTGCTGTTTATTTGGCCGTTGAGGCGGACCTCCTTTAGTTTGTGCCAGATCGACATTAGCTCCTTGTCAATGCCGGTCAGCCTGGCGTTGACCTCAATCCGATAGTTTTTGAACTCCACATACTGTCTAATGGATTCGATTTCCTTTTAAGCCTTGGTAAGCCTGCGGTTGATATCGGTGAAGTAAGACTGACTGAACTAAGTTGCTTTGCTAGTCTTGGTGTTGAGCTAATTATAAGCAGCTCTGAGCTTAGTGAGCTCCCGCTTCATCTGCTAGAGGTCTTGGCGGAATTGCTAGGCAATACTATTCTCTTTGATCCTTGCCAGCTCGTTAAACCTTTTCCTCAGGGTGCTAAGGTCCCTCTAGAACATCTTCCAGCTCAGCTTCTACTGGCTCAATTGCTGGCTCACGCTGTGCACGGCTGAAAAAACTTTGGATAGCTTGGTCTAATGCTCCTCAAGTTTCTAGTTGAGGGGAGGGAGTTTGAGCTAAACCCGCCTGAGGTCAGTGCGGACTGCCTCGAGCCTGCCTGAGACTTAGGAATAGTTTTTTTCGGACTTGACTTCTAGAGCGTGGATGGCCTTCCACAGCTAGCTATCGTTGAATTGGTTCTATATGGTCTTTTCGATGGTCTTTTCAATGGTCCGTTCGATGGTCTTAAGCTACAACTTCTACACCTTCGCCTCGACTGCCACTACCTCGGCCTGTTGCACTGGCCCACTCTGCTGGCTAGTAATGATTTTGAGGAGAGTGTCGTGGTGCTACTTCCAGCGGGTCTCCTGCTACTGTTGGCTGACAATGAATTCCTAAGGGAACTGCCTAAGTTTTTAGAGCTAGATTAATTTGCTTTCCAGGCTGCTGATGTTCTATAGCTGGAGTTACATGGCATTAACTTTCGCTTGGCTTGATTTCTATTAGTCATCAAGCCTTCCCAGCTCTTTCAAGATGTTGTCCCAGCCTTGCTCCACTCCGTCCAATCGGAATCCAAGCACTTCAACCGACTTGTCTTCCCTCAATACCTTCACTTCCTACTCAACCCGCAGCGTTGACTCCTTATTGGCTTCTGTCTGAACTTGCAATTATTCTATTGCTTAGCGATATTTGCGCTAAATTTCAGTGAGTCGTTCATCATGGCAATTTATTCTATCGCTGCATGAAATGAAGCCTGATCGCAGCTACTCGCTCTATATTTCAAGTTTGCTTATTTTCTGACGCATTTCCAGCATGGCATTTTCGAGAGTGATGATTGGCTCTTTGAATGATTACAGGTCGATCGACTTGCTGAGAAAGGGCTCAAAAAACCTGACTTTCTGCTTGAGGACGTCGAGGTCGAGTGCCCGCTCCTAGGCGAGTTAAAGGTGTTTGCGGATAATAACAAAATTTTTGGAGAGGTAGCCCTCCAAATCTGAAAAATCGAAAAATCCCTCCTTCACAATCCTCTCCAAATTCACTATTTACATTTAAGAATAACTGTCATCCTAAATTCACAACCCGTTCAAGCGCGAATTGGCCCTGATAGTGTGTTTTATCACCTAGCGCTTGCTAGCTATCACCGGCAGTCTCAAGTCGAAGAGAGCTACCTCCTGCCGGCGTTGTGTTTCGCTGGTGATCCTTTATCGGCTCTTTGTGATGCAAATCTAGTGTTGCTCGTCTATCAAGGGCTAGCCTTCCTCGAAGTAGGTTTCCTCAGGTATTTTATTCTTTCGAACATACTCCTATAAACTAATTCCTTGATAGAAGAATTGCCCCTCCATCCCGGTCGGCGCCTGGGGCTTCGGCGGGGGCGAATGCTTCTTCGGGTTGGCCTTCGGCAACGAGAGGATCTTGGACTTGTGAAATCTGATTCTTAGAGGCGACTCTCTCACCAACAATTTTTTTTTCTGTTGGAACATAACGTAACTACTTATGTGAACCATCATAATACCAGAAAATATCAGCCCGAATTCATTGTCGGGAGGATCTCAAGATTGCGCTTAGGTTCGCTCTTTCAATCTTGTAACGGCGATAGCTGCTCCTCATCATTTCCTTTCTGCTACCGAAGTCAGCCTTTTTTTCCCCTAGCTCCTGCAACTTCTGAGTGTGGTCGTTCTAGGCGAGCCACTTGTAGTCTTGGAACTCCTCCTTCCAATTGATTTTGAGCTTGAGCCAGTCGTGCTTCTTTTTAAGAGCATTGGTCCTGTTGAATTCGCAATTCCTTTCGGTCTCCCTAAGTTTCTAAGCAGCCTGACTGATCTAATGGTCCTGCAGCAATCTTTTGGCTTGCTGGAATAACAACTTATCCTAGAAGGAACGCTAGTGCGCGTACTCTAGCTACGCCTTTTTTTTCAGGTCCTTAAGTCTCCTCTCTTCCAACGACTGTCTCTTCCGATACTAAATTTCGTAGAGTTGCTACTGGCGAAGGAGGAGTCGGTGGTCGTTTTTGAGTTGGCGGGACTCCTGCCAGTCCCTGAGACGCTGGGTTTGCGACTTGAGGGGAGTTGAGTTGGAGAGATGACTGAGTCTTCCAGAATCGTGAACCCACTCTAGCTTCATGAATCTTAATGCTTATTGTACTATTAACAATTGATAAATTCACTATCAGGCTTTAAAAGGGACTGCTATATGTCACATCATCGCATGTCCTAGCCACTCAATTATTCCATGTGTTTAGTTGCAACATCTCGTAAATTGTGCAGGCATAATTTATCCATAACTATTTATGCAATAAAGATGCACCTATTACTTTATCAGGTTAAAGAGCTTACTACTACCTTTATGAAGAACTCGATCCGCAGATAGTGAGTACAGGTCCATATCTTGCTTATTTAGGACGACCTCCTTGGATGACTTCCAAAGAACATTGTGTTGAGGTGCTTCTTTAAGACTGAAATATTGGATTAGCATAAGATGGTTATATGGTGATGACTGCGTTGTGCCTCTTTTCAAGAGTCTCTAGGTCATGGACTGGAGCCAAGATGACAGCCAGGCAGTCCTTCACGCTTAAGAACGCTTAACTGAGTTTATTACTTTTACATAAAAATGAGTTAGCTCAAGGAGTTCGGGAAGCAGACGGACTTGAGACTGAAAGTGGAGGAGGTGATGAGTCCGATAATAAAGAATGTCGAGGAGACAGTGAACCTGCTCCTGAAGAAATGCCAGGACTTGGATGTTTCAAACTAAAAGATCAAGTATGTGATAGGCCTCTGCGAATCCCTGGACCTCAAAATAGACGAACGCATGCTCATCATTTCCGACAGCAAAGCACGTCTCGAATAGCTTACCCGCAGGTTCAATCTCAGCGAACAAACTTCCCTACAACTTCAGCAGGACCACCAAGACTCCTTGTCAAAGCTGGAGTGCTCGATCCTGAAGGTCTCAAAGCGAATATAGGATGCAATCTAGAATAGCGACACAAACTTGAACGCTCAACGCAAGAACACAGATCGTCAGTAGAAGAATATTGACAACTTGAAGGCAAAGTTCAATATTCTATAGAAAGACATGCTCGACAAGGCCAACTCCATCCAGTCGACTGCTGGCCGAATTCAGGAAGAGTTCCGGGAGATGTAGCGACTCTATGACAGAGAGCGAGCTTAACTTAACAGACTGGCCGGCTCCATTACGCTCTATGATAACGACAAGGACTTCATCCGAGGGAAACTGCGCTCACTGGAGTAGGTCTCGCTCACGAAGGCATCGCGTGACGACTTCTAGCTACTCAAAATCAAGATCAGCAGTTAGTTTAGAGGGTTCTAGTCCTCCATGAAAAATTTGTTGTAGGAGTCGCTGCCCGCAGAAGTGCGATCCTAGCTTCCCTACGTCAAGACTGTGATCTCCGACATAAAGTCCATCTTCCAGAAGCTGCACTCGTTAGATGCTTAGCTCAGCTAGCACAAAGGCGAGATTGGAGAGATCAAGGAGTTTTAGCTGCCAGGACTCTCCAGGCTTATATAGTAAAAAGTACTTCTCTAAAGGAATCAGCGAGTAGATAACGTTGAAACATGCAATGCAGAAACGAGAAAGCTCTTCAACGACCGGCTTGACTCCATCTGGGAGACCTTCAAACTCTAAATCGCCAACACCAAAAGTTCATTGTCCCAAAGGATTGAGGAGACCGACAGCTGTCTGCGCGAATAACTGTAGCGACGACTGTGCGGGTTCATCGAGAGGAACAGGAAGGAGCTGTACGAGTGCATAAAGGAGAGCATACCGGAAGAGGAGCGGAAGTTCTACGAATCGCTGAAGTAAATAAAGCCGGAAATGGACTCTATCCAAATAAAGATCTAGGACAAGGCCAGAGGTATCTAGAATATCGCCAACTCCCTCCACGAAACTCTCTAGGAGTTCTCAGGGAGGATCACCATCGTCCGCTCCGACGTCGAACTCAAGTTCGGCGAACTTCTCAAGCAAATTCACTCCCTCAACAGATATCGCTAGTCCACCAAGGCACAGTTCCAACGCAACGCCAACTTCATGGCCGGAGTCATGGAGAGCCTTAACATCCTCCTCAGCGTAGGCCTAGACAGTCAGGTATAGCTGCGCCAGCTGCGGAAGGAGACGGTCGCGTAGTAGATTTTTGTAAATTTCAAAGAGGGGCAGATCTATGAGATCGTTCCGACAAGAACTTATTTCTTTTATAGGAAAAATAGAATAAGCAGGTTCGATATCCTCCGTTTCACGTTGCACGCCTTCGTCAAATTCCAGAGCTAGTTCATGGTTAGCGACTAGTTCCTCCAATCCAAATAAAATTGGGGAGTCGAGTTTTTCCTCTCCCGAGTGAAGAGGGGAGAGGAGGCGCTGTAAAGTCGCCCTATCAAAATTCTAGAAAAAACTTGAAGACTGAATTCTAATGAAGGCTGATTGATCATTATGTGACACACCCATGCTTTATTGCGCAACTCGCAACCTCTATCTAATTATGGCTCAGACACGACATGTAGCAGAGCTTCTTCTTTCCGCATTTTTCTGCGCATCCTAGGATGTTAGATTCGCATGAGCCGCTGCAGGCTGGACAGTTGGAGCTTATACAATTTTTGTCGTAGTTGAAGGCACAGAGAGCGATGAGTAAGCTAATAAGAAAAGCTATTTTCATAAGATTATTGGCAATTGAGTATTTGATTTATCTGATCATTATTCCTTGATGAGTATTACACTTTTGCAATCGCTGCTCAATCCCGCCCCCTATTCCCTTGCCTCTCACCTAAGAACTCTCCGTATACATCACGAGCACTTCTCACTTCATTAAATTTATTAACTCACCCATCTCTTCTTCCCTCAAGATCCTCTTCCTCTCGTTAACAATCTCACCAACATACTTTTCAGTTTCTAGCAAAAAAAGTGGTACTTCAGAGACAGCAGCAAGTGCAAATGCCAACAAGAACGGATGGAGAGCAGACGGCAAGGTGCGCAGGCCATGCTCGAGATTCTCCTGTAACATCCTATAAAAGAAAGACTCGTATCACCGGTGAGTAAAGGCAACTTTAACTTTCGGCCTAAAATTAAAGGAGAGATTTAGGACCTCCTCGGACGGATTTCTAAATCCAAAACAAACCGCGAAGCTGAACACGCCCTGATACAGTTCAAGCAGAGTCTCTAACGAGTCTTGATGTAGGACTACATTAAAACTCTCTCTGACTTTTAGGATGAGAACCTCTCTCGGAAAGTCAGCATCTCAGACTCGGCTTCGGCCTAGCTACAGCTAAGCTCAGTACTCCAAAAAAAGACTTCGAAAGGCCTAAATTTGTACTTGATATTTTTGGTGATCCTAAGTTTGATCGTGATGATGGGAGGAGTGACGTTTATCTATCTTCACTCAAGGAGTCGTTGGAAGTGAAATCGTGAACAGGAAAAAGTGAGTGTTTAATTGATATTCAAAGGAGCTAGTACTCGGCCTTGATTTCGATGTCGCTCTTGTCCTTGGTCTCTACCATGTACTTGAACAATATGAATCCTAGGATAGCGGTGAGGATAGCAAGTCCTAAGAAGACATACGGCTTAATCCACTAAGTTTAGATGAGTTTGTAAATAAAGGTTACAAGGAAGCCGAAAACCCAGTTTAGGAAGGTTGTGTATCCTACAATCTTGCTCTATACAATCTAGGGGATATACTGCCACACGATAGGTCCAGCCGACGCACCGAAGAAAAAGAAGAAACCAATCGTTGCTACCGCATTGATTACTGAAATATTCAAGATAAACCCGATTCCGTTTAAAGCGTTGAATATTACAATTGCGAAAAGCCCGCTTAGTAAAATTGCCTTTCGTCCGAAGCGAGCAAGCAAGAATCCCACAGAAAAGTTGGTGAGGAGCTGGACCAAGTTTATAATAAGTCCGATGGAATCCTGGACTCCTCCTTCGAAGAAGCTGGAGGCGTAGAGTAAAATAATGTTGACGCCTGTGATTTGCTGCATTACAGGTAAGATAACAGCAATAGTATATCTGAGTTTAGCTCCTCTGGTCATGACAGACTCAACTGTCACACTCTTCTAGCTGCTGGTCGAGTCTGCTATTTTCTGCTGCAGGACGCTGTCTACTATAAAACTGTTATAGAACTGCTCGAGAGCCCTTCTGGCCTCTAGACCCATGTTTTGGGTCAAGTAATACTTGGGCGTCTCAAAGTCGAAGAAGATGAGCATGATTACTGTCTGGATGATGATGACTATGCATGGCAATCCGAATGGAATTAAAACATCAACCAGTTAGATATCTCTAAAGCCTGAATATAGTAAGTGCTATAATTGAGTGATGACGATGCCCAAGATAATGAAGAAGTTGTTCATAGCCCCCGTGCTCCCCGCTATGCTATTCGGAGAGTACTCTCGGTTTATCAGGGGCACCACTGAACTCAGTCCCCCCATCCCTATCCCCTGCAACAGTCTTCCTATCACTAAAGTGTATCTATTATCGATAAAGATGACTAAAACCGACCCAATCACGTAAATAAAGTTGAACAACAAAATTGCTCGAGTCCTCCTGAATTTCTTAAGCACAGAGCCTGAGATGAGTCCGCCCAGGCCTGCAGCCAGCAAGATGCAGCTGTTGAGGATAGCGATGTAAGTTTTATCATCTTATTGGAAGTGATAATATCTTGCGAGAGAATAAGAGGAGAAGATGGAGATATAGGTGATGCTGTAGCCTACAACAAACATGGAGAGGAGGAGGTTGAGGATGGGGGGGTACACCTTGATGAAAGAATTTAGCTTCTCTTTTTCTACCATTGAATCCCTACTTCCACTCATGAACCTTTATTATTAATCCATCAACTCATTTCACCACCAGGAAAATCCCCACAGTCACTCCCGCCACCACCAGCACCAGCACCACCAGCCACACGTACTTACGCACTCCCCCCTGCTGCAGTCGGCTAGCCTCTCCAGTCTCCTCTTTCGCCACTATCGCGTTCTTGTGTGTGTTGGCGATGTTGTCCGATATGAGCTCGATGTCTTCGCGCTGATTGTAGATCATCTTGGCGCTCTCCTAAATGAAGTCCTTGATGCCAAGAATATCCTTTTCGGCCTTATTGATGATTTCTTAGCGCTATCGAGCCAGGCGCTCCTCAATGTCGTACTCGTAGTCTGAAACATTTTATTGCTGTCTGCTCTACTGGATTTTGACCTTACGCTCCACCTATACAAACTACTCGCTCCCTCCCAGGAGCTACCGCTGTGCTTTTGCATCCGAGCTCTGGTTGCTCGACATCTTTAAGAACGACTTCACTACAAACTACTTCCCCAATCGCAAGAGTCTATCCGCTTGTACGGAGCACTACTGTTTTATTTCTTTGATTTTGACCTTGGAGTCAGTGTCTTTATTGTTTTTTTCCATATCTTCGAGCATGTCCTTGATCTTGGAGATATCTCGTTTCATGGATTCTATTTGCTTGTTGATTTCCCTGCGGACATCGTTTTCTAGGTCAGTGCCTGCCTTTGAAGAGAAGACGTTGTTCTTCTCCTTGATCTGTTTGAGCTTGTCCTTGCAACGCTCATAGAGCTCCTTGAAGGAGGCCCCCTTCTTGAGGAGGAAGGACTCTGCCTGTTATTTTCTAAGTTAATCTGACATGATGATATTTAAAATCTATCAGCAAGCAAATATCAGTTCAAGCTCCACTCTCACCTCCTCCCCCTCCAACTCGAACTCCACTCCCTCTCCCTTCCGCTCTAGGAGGTACTTCGGCAGCTCCGCGTCCAGTTCCAGTAGCTCCTCCATCCTCCAGACGAACTTTCTCCTCTTTATCACCCTCACTTCGAAACCACACTGCTAGACCCTCCTCTTGTAGGCCTATTTGTCAGCCAGGCTAGTTAGCAACTGGTAAAATTTGGGTCTGGGGCTCTGGGATAGCACGAACTCCAAAGCTAGTCTGTTAAGATGGCCAGGATCCTTCCCCGACCATCGATCGTGAGAAATTTTGTTGTAGTGAGGCATCTGGGGCATATTGATAAGGACCAGGTCGACCTGCAGCCGAAGGTCTGTGAGGGAGGAGTGGACAAAACTAGCCTCATGAGCCGATATCTAACTCCTGTTAAAGTTGAAGTTATACTAGCTTAGTCGCACGGCTGTTGCATTTATATCCACAAATGTAATTGATTCGCAAGAAAGCCCCTTCTACTTCAAGGCGTTCCCGTAAATCAGTCCAAATACACCGCACCCGCACCCTAAATCCAAAACTTGTTTACAATCTGCAGGTTCAACGCACTTGAACAGCTAGGCCATCTCGATGGAGGTCTGGTGGACGGTGGGACTCTGATGGAGGAGGAGCGAGCCGATCTGGAGAGGAGAGAGAGCAGTGAGGGCGCGGGCGAGGAGTGCGCGCTAAGCCTGAGGGGCGTAGGTCTGAAGAAACTGCAGCTTGTCCCTCTGATAGCGTTTTTTGTTTTAATCGTAATTCTGCATTAGAAATTAGAATTTCTCGAGGAACTGCTCTCTGGAGCTGAACAGCAGTCCGTTGCACTGCTCCCGAATCAGCTCTCGGTTCCCGGGAATGTCCCTGGCGATGACCGGCACCCCGAGGCCTAGTGCCTCCATGATGGCTCCGCTCATGCCCTCAGAATTGCTGGAGTTGACCAGACAGAGAGCCTGTGAGAGCAAGTATAGGAACTGCAGCCTGGGGAGAGCAGGAAGTACATCTGGCCCCCCTCCAATGATTAAAGTGAATATGTCGTACTTGTTTTTAATAATTTAGAGTTAATTGCTGAGAAATGTAATGTTCTTCACCGGCCGGTTGTATGCCGATATTACTATAAACTTTCTTCCTTTGCACTGCTCAGCTATTAACAAATCTACTCTTGCCTTCTCCTACACGCTCAACTAAAAACTCACGTCGACCGCCTGTGGAAGGTGCATTGCGTAAATCCCATCCTCTTCCAGCTTATTTTTGAATCCATGGGAAAGCGCCATCACCAGATAGGATCGCTTGATATAAGGAAGGGAGAGGGAATAGTTCTAATTGAGGTCAGTGCCGGCTGCCAGGAGGAAGACCTTCAGTTGGGAGGATTATGCGAGGCGGAGGAGAGGAGGTGCCAGCTTGCAGTTGATTACTATGGCACACTTGATGTTGAAGTCCTCTATGAGGTTGGCAATCTATTAGACCTAGGCCTCTTAATCAAGCGATGGAGCTCGAGTTAAGGCCCTGAACCCCAGGCTTTAAATATGTCTCTTATATCGCTCTACTAAAGTTAGGTTACCACATCCCTTTACCATCTTGCTGTATAGAAGCACTGATTCACTCCTGCTCTTGCTCCTAAGATCCCACAGTCCTCGCACTTTCACTTTGCTCGACCTTAAGACCTAGAACTCTTTCAACCGAGCCTCGTCATTTCCGAAGCCATCAGTTGCCAGGGGATCATAGCCAGGGTGGACCATGAATTAGACAGGAGATTAAGGCTCGGCCCGAAAATGTATGTCTTGAGGGGGAGAAAACATGCCTTGGAAGTGAGGATAGATTATATGGTGCTGGTCGGCGATAGGAATGCACTAGAGTGCGAGTTAAGCCACATGCTGATAGAAGGAGTTCTAGGTGGTAGAAATCTAATAGGGAATGCGCATCTTGTAGACGCCCAGACTGGTGGCCACTTCGACCAGGGCTCTGAAGATTGGTGGAATCACGTGGACATGGTTGTGCGAGTTTATAAAAGTAGGGAGGTGGCCAACCAGCCTCGTGTAAAGTTTCGCTTGCAAGCTTATTTCATCGACAATTTATTCGTAGATTTCTTCGAAAAAACTATTCGATTTCGACCAGAACTCCTGCTTACCGAGGAAATGTCCCTCCCGAGTTAGTCCCTTGTGCCTTCCGATCGGCCGACCCTCTGTGAGGTTGAGGTGAAGTCCGAGCTGCTTCCAAGCCTTGGGCAAGGCAGTAGGAAATGGGACTTAGAAGTTGACTATGAGGGAGAGGCCTGAGAGGCGGCCGAGGTCGAGTAGTTCTAGGAGGATTCGATTATGAGACTATGAATAGTTCAGGTCATCAGCTATAATAATCATGATCGTTTATACCCCAGTTTTTTAAATTTATTGTCGATATCCTCCATGCCTTCCGCGTTAACCGTCTCCAGGACCAGAATCAGATCGCTGAATTCTTCCCAGTTGTTCCGCTTGAAGTCAATCGACAGGATGCGGGCTTAGCCCACGCTCTAAACGACCTCGTTGATAATCCTGGATTTGTTGGGGACGAGGAGCTGGAAAGTCCTCCTCAAGTTTTTGCTCTCCGAGCTCAGGAGGTAGGCTTTTTCCAGAATGTTGAGCTAGGTGTTGGCCCCAGATATTAATACGACTACGACTTTGCCCTTTATCTTTTCAGATAGTTCATTCAGGGCTGCCACTCCTAGCGCCCCGCTGTGCTCGCTTATCACTCCCTCCTTGTATAGTCTCACTATCCCTTCGCCTATCTACCCGTCACTCACCCCACAGAATTCGTCTACATTATTTTTGCAAATTTAGAAAGGAATTTTGCCGATGAATTTTACCGAGGAGCCGTCGCAAAAGCGGTTGGTGCTGGTGAGGGTGATTATTTATCCTGCTTGGAGCGAGGCCATCATGGGTCTGGCCTTGCAGGGCTCAACACAAACGATTTTGGTTTGCTTGGAAATCTGTTTGGAGTAGCAGGCGATGCTGGAGAGGAGGCCCCCTCCTCCAGAGGGCACTAAGATGTAGTCGATCTACTTTTACATATCCTAGAAAATTTAAAGTGCGACTGTGGAATTGCCTATTATCATGTCCATGTTATCGTAAGGATGCAGAAATTCCATCCCTGTTTTCTTGCTCTCCTCGAGTGCCGGCTCCAGGCATTCGTCGAAGCTATTCCCGCCCTGGATAATCTAGGCATACCCTTTGCTCAGCTTCTTCATCTTCTAAACCTTGAAATGTTGGCAGACCGTGGGAATGAAGCATTTTATTTTTATTTTCATTTCTCCTGCGCACTAGCAAAGTACCTGCGCAAAGTTCCCGTCGCTCGCAGTTATAAAGCCTTTCTGTCTCTGCTACTAACTGGAAGTGGTAAGCTTGTAAATGGCGCCCCTAAGCTTAAAAAGCCTTGTCCTTTGAAGATCCTCTCGCTTTAGAAAAATTTATGCCTGGTAGAGTTAGGACATCTTTTTGTGGAATGTTAGAGGAGTCCTTACGACACCAATACTGGATTTACTCAGCACCATTGCTGCGTGCTTTACGTCGGCAATACTGAAGATATAATCAGGCGTGCTTAATTTACTCATCAATTTTATTTTAATCCAACTGCGTTTAAAAACTTGTCCATAAGCGAGGTGCCCCCGACTTCCATGGCCACGTTGAAGATGGTGCCAACTCGGTTGCTGAGTTTGACTACCTGCTTCTCGAGACTCTCATTGGAGGCCTGGAGCCTTTCAATCTCCTCAAGGGCCTTTTCGAGCTATTAATCTTCCTCCTTGAAGGACTGCTCTCTGGAAGCCAAACTCTACTAGAGTTTTCTAATCCTTTCTTTGAGCCGATTGTTCTCATTCTGCAGCCCCACCACCACTCCTGCCAGCTCTTTCTCCTCCGACGACTTCTACTTTTTCATCTTCTCGTTTTACACCAGACTGCTCCTCAAGGACTTAACCGTTTCCTTCAATTCGTTGTTTTCCTTGTCCTTAGCGTTAATCTCCTCCATGAGCTGCCTAGTCCTGCGGTCGTAATCGGACTCGACCTTGTCGGGAATGGCAGAAGAAGGGTTTCCCTTTTTGATAAAGGCCGAGGCTAGGCTGAGCTGGGTCTCTTCGTCCTCGGCTAGTTGTTTTTCGAAATTAAGTTTGGCAGAAAGTTCCAAATGGCTGGAGTACCCTTTGGGTCCGTTTTAGAGTTTCATTTGGCCCTTTATCGCTGGTTACTAACTAACTTCTGTCTGATGTCTTCAGCATCTCACTTACCGGGATGTACACGTTGCCTGCCAGCTTATTCTCATCCTTCACCAAGAAGCACACTCGCAGCACTACCTTCTTTTCTTTGAAGACCTTGGTCTTGGCGTTCATGTACATGTTGATTTGGAATTCGAGTCGCTGTTGTATGTCTGCGCGGCCGTCTGCGAAGCGAGTGGGAGAGGTGGCGGTGAGATCGCCGGGCTTGGTGCGTTCGTGGAGGTACTCGACCTTGAGCTGGCACTCGGCCTTGACGCTTTCCATCTGAAAGGACTTGACATCTATCTAAAGTTTAAACTTAAAGACTTTGAGGTCCTGCTCCATTTATTTAAATACTCAACGCTTTGAATTTTACATTATCTTCCGCTGCTCCTCCCGCAGCCACTCCCGGAATTCGTTGATCTCCTTCAGCTCCTTCTACTTAAACATCCTGCTGTCCGCCAACTGCGGGAAGTTGTATGGAAGTTCCTACTCTTTTATTATCCCGTGTGGAAAACCTAGGTCCGCAAGGCATTTCTGCCGCTTGTAGAAGTATTGCATCTACTCTTGGATGCAGCTCACAAATGTATAAAAAAAGCTGTTGTAGCCTTTGCCTGTAGATTATTTAGGTCGCATTATCCTGCCCAGTCTCTGAACTGCCTGCTTTCTGGAGCGGCCGAACATCGTCAATTAGATGCCCACACTAGCGTTGGGCAAATCTATCCCCTCATCCCCCACTCTGCAAAGGAATACAGTCCGGAAAACACCTCTCCGGAACATATCGAAAATGAATCTGCGGTCCTATTATGGCGTTTATCCGCAAACAACTGGGCGCTTGAAGGCTCGTGCGTAGTACTGAATGAGGGGAACGTAGTCACAAAACACAATAACGAAATCTCCCCTCTCCTCATGCACTTTGAGCAAGTACATCAGCACTTTGAACTTGAGTGGGTTTTCCATCAACAATTTTTTTCGATGGTCCTTCTAAATGCCGGGCAGGACAGAAATCGGTTAGGAGTAAGGGATTCTGACTTAGACGCAGTAGGGATTGGCAAGGTGGCCCTCTTCAATGAAGTCAAGCCAGTTGGCCTCGTAGAGAGTCGGGCCGATGAGGTAGTTCAGGGAGTCAAATCTTTGGTCCTCCCTATAGGGCGTGGCTGTGAGACCGATTTTGACGTTGGCCTTGAACTTGTGGATGATTTCTTTGTACTGGTTGGCGGGGAGACACTGGACCTAATCCAAGATGCAAAGGCCCCAGAGCATCTTCTTGATCCTGTGCTATTACTGGCCCGGACGGTCCTTGTTCAGTTTTGAGTTCAGGTAGGGATAGGATGTGATTACGATCAGTGGCTCCTCCCTCTTCTTCAGGCTTTAAATCGAGTGTGACTTTCCTGTCAGCTTTATTATTCGCCGATGGTCCAGCCTTGTGGTCCACTTTATAAATTCGTTTTTCCACTGCTCTACTGAAGCATCTCCGTTGCAGACCACCAGAGTTGACTTCTTGAGCCGGCAGGCAATTGCGATTCCTAGGAGAGTTTTCCCGGCTCCACAAGGAAGGACAATAATGCCAGACTTGGCCCTGCCTCCTTAAAAGATGCTTTTAAGAGAATCCTGCTGGTAGTATCTAAGCTGGGCGAAAGGCTTTAGCTAGATTTCAAATTAGGTTTTGGGTCTGGGCTGGTCATCGTCGTCCTCAGGCTCGTGAGTGATGAACTTGTGCTAAAATATGCAGGGGATCTTGTTCTAGTGCAGCTTCTTGGTGGCGAGTGTGTAGTCTTCTTCCAGGTAAAGTCTTTTCTTGTTGGGACAGCTCTCGTTCTTGATTTAGTACTAGACGCCCTCGAGTCCTCCGATCATTTTGTAGATGTCTTCCTCGATTTCTAGGACGTGGTAGAGGCGCTTGCCGTCCTCCTTCTCCACGTCGATCAGCTCCATCTTGGCCACTCCGAATCGTCTGGTGTTCTCCTGGATGTACTCGAGCATTTCTTGAGGAAAATACTCATTCTGCATATACTTAGAGAGCTAGTCGTAAATCTTGTGGAAGTCGTAGCCGAGAGTCATGGCCTTTATGAGGCTCTCAATGTTGAGCTGGAATTCGTGGATGTAGACCGGCCTCGATATCGGCTCTGCAATCTACACCAACAGGTTGTAGGCCTCCCGGTAATCCTTCTGGAACGTCTGCAGCAGGATCTTGTTCTTGCTCAGCAAGATTATCGGGTTCTTTGAACGATCCATTAATTATCATCACTTCACACTCCAAATTCCGCTTCCAACGTTCCTGATGTGTCGCCAAGACTCTCCCAGTCCACTAAGACAGGCTGCCAAGCAGGTGGCGTCGTCAAGCCTGCGTTCCAAGAACTCCCAGGTTAATTTAAATTAAGGAGAGCGGTCAGTGAGCATGAAAAGCTCAGTGGCTGCAAAAACCGAGATGAGCCTAACCTGCTTGGAGTAGTAGCTCATGTCAAATGGAATTGGGGTACCTGTTGACATTTTAAAAGCTTCGTTAATGAACTGTTAGTGGATTTTAATTGTGGAAGGAAGGTTTTGAGGGAGGGCTCCCAGCGCCATCGCCTAACTCCATCTGCTCAGATAAGGAATTTGTTCCTGCAGGCGCATTGCAATCACCTTCTTCAAACGGTTTTTGCTTTAAGTTTATTGAATGTCGCTAAACCGGCTGAAAGTCTTTTCATTCCATTAGCGCATGCAGAAATAGGCTAGATCCACAGGGACTATGATCCCTTGGATGCCCGATGAGAGCTAGAGGTCAAGTGCGCCAGCGACAATAGCCCTGCTATTCCAGCCGTAGTTATTGACGTGAAGGAGCGATGCTTTTAGCAGTCGTTCTTTTATGGTTGAAAATCTGGCAAATTTTATCATTTAATGGAAAATAGGAAAAACTTCGCCCTCATTGTCATGGGCGACATCGGCCACTCTCCCCGCATGCAAAACCACGCTCTGGAACTCTCCAAGTACACTAACCACACCATACATCTCTGTGGGTACCGGGACTCGCTGCCCCTCGAGGCCGTCTACACCAACCCCTACATCCGCATCCACGATCTGAACAACAGGCTAACGCGGAGGCTAAAGAGCCTTCCCTTCCTTGTGTACTCCCTGCTTAGAGTAGTACTCGATATCATGACCTTGATTTTCAACCTTGTTTTCGTGATTCCGAGATGCAGGTACTACATGCTACAAAACCCGCCCAACATTCCCGTCCTCCTTATACTAACTATCCTCTGCAAAATCAGGAAAGCTTCGCTCATCATCGATTTCCACAATTACGGCTACTCCCTGCTCTAAGTGGCCCGACGACCTCCCCTCCTAGTCAAGCTGGCTCGTTTCTATGAGAAGAGTCTTAGTAGATTCTCTGACTTAAACTTTTGTGTAAGTGAAGCCATGCAAAAGGACTTGCTTTAAAATTGGGGTGTAAGAGCTATGGTATTAAGAGACAGGCCGGACCCCTTCAGATTCAAACTCGACGATCGCAGAGCCTAGTAGCAGCTGCTGGAAAAGCTGGGAATTTCTAAGAAAGAGGACAGATTGCTAATGATTTCCAGCACTTCGTGGACTCCTGACGAGGACTTCAACGTGCTACTGTAGGCCTTGATGAGTTATGAGCAAAGTGCAAAGACAAGCAAATTCATAACCTGCGTGATAACTGGCAAAGGCCCTCAAAAAGAGCACTACCTAAGGATCATCTAGTAGAAGGGCAAAACCTGGAAAAAAATTTAGGTTCGCACTTACTGGCTCTAGCCCTAGGAATACCCTGTCCTTCTCGCCGCCTCCGATTTCGGAGTTTGTCTCCATTACTCCAGCAGCGGTCTTGACTTGCCCATGAAGGTCGTTGACATGTTCGCAGCCGGAATCCCTGTCCTCGCGATCGACTACTCCTGCATCCGAGAGTTGGTGAGCTAGAGCAATGGTATGATTTTCAAGAGCAGCTAAGAGCTGGGGAGAATGCTGAGATAAGTGAGCGAGGACCGGGAGGGCTTGGAGCGGCTGAGGAAAGGGGCTCGTGAGTTCCGGAACAGGACGTTCCACTAGGAGTGGAAATAGTATTTAAGACTCATTTAATGATAGTTCATAACTAATCTTAGAGGCCTGAGAGATTTACATCGCCCTCGACTATCTGGAACTCAGAAAGCGCCCCGCTCGACTCCCCTCTGAACTCCTCCACGAACTTCCGAAGGCTGAAACACATTCCGTCCGACGCCCCCTTCTCATCCTCCTATTCTAGCATCAGCAGCCTTCGCTTGGCTGTCCCCATCCCAGCCTATTTTATCAATTTTATGATCAACTACCATCTTTCCTCCTTCTCTCGGACAAGGTTGTCGTATAGGATCTGCAGACGCTTGAGACTATCTTGGCCGGAATGATCGTTATTTTGAAGAGCAAGGGTTTTGAAGCTAGCTTGGTGGTCGATGAAATCGATGAAAGGGGAGGGCTGGACTGGCAGTTCTGAGGAAGGTTTGTAAGCTGACAACAAGGGTTACTTTGTCCTGCTTTAAATGCTTTTTTTCCTTGAATTTCTAAATTTACCCTTCATTAATCAGTCTCAACTGCCCTCATCCCGAGCCGCCGATTCCTGGCCTCCTCTCTCCGCCTCTTGTACTTAACTGGCTTCCTAGCCTCCCTCAGCCGTTGCTGCAGGCACTCCGCCTCCTCCAGACTGTCCTTGTTCCGTAAGAAGTACTGCTTGGCGAGCAGGTATTAATGGTAGTGCTTAAGATTGTTTTCGAAGGGGTCCTTGATGTCAAGATCAGTGGCGTATCTGGCGTGAATGTTTCTCTGGAAGCCCAGTTAATGGTAGGGCTTGAACTAGTACCATTAGTGGAGTTAGATCGTGGCGTTGATAATCGTCGGGTCGTTCTACTATTCCACCAAAATGAATTACTCCTCTTGAGGAAGGCTTTACACGTCCTTTATGTTGCTTAGAAACGCTTTCCTTGCCATATGCGGGCTGTCGAAAATCGCATTGCAGCAAGAGTCGTTGATCCATTCAATCTTGTAAGGCATATTCACTCCCAAGTACCTTACCAGTCGCTGGGTAGACATGAAGTCAACTCCGTGGAGGTGGATTGTATCGAGGAGCACCCTAGCTACGCTGTAATCAGGACAGAAGGGGGAGAAGAAGCTTTTCGTAACGTCGACATTAAACTTTTTGATGAAGAAAACGCGAACTTGCTCATCGATCATAGACTTTCTCTGCTAGATTGTCAGGGACGGGTCTTAGGTCATCCTAAGTGCCTCCAGAGTCCGGGAGTATTAGAAAGGGCCCGCGAGTTTGGCTTCCTCGAGCACCATTTCGAAGGTGTGGTTCTGGTGAGGACGATACGAAGGAGGAAGGGAGGTTGTGCAGTCCGAAGAGTGTAGCCCTCCTCACAAGATTCTGCTAGGGGAGGGGAGAGTGTTCGAGCTACATAACTTCGAAATATTGTCAAGAAACAGTCCTAATTATGAATAAAGTTTAAATGTTCAAGAAAAAAAAATTCATTCTCGACTGCTCTCCCATCAGGCCCACCTCTCTCGAGTATGAGCCCCTCCTCGACCCCAACCTCCTCTCCTTTTTTTCCAGGCCCCACACTCTACGCACTCTGCTCAGACAGCGCATAATCAGACGAGGCTTCGTTATGGACAAGAGAGCGAACGATCGGGCGCGAGATCGTGAGCTGAACCGGTTTTACCCTTTGAAGGTAGCTCGCTAAGCAGGGATACTTGTAACGGGCGGCGAGAGGCCTTTCGTTAAGGCATGAGGAATGCAGACAAATGCACGAACGTAAACTCTTGATTAAATGAAGGCTCATTCCTATCCTATTGTCTCTGCTACAACCTCCTCTGCCTCTCTCTGAAAAATAAGTGCGATTCCCGCTTGTACTGCTTCTGCTATCCCAATTCGTACGTACGTACGAAATCCTGCATACTTAGACACGCAGTCCGTCCCTCTGGCCTGGCTGCTCCACATGTTCATGATAAGAGCGATGAGCCACAGGAGTGCCTGAGTGACGGTAATTGCGAGCATGAGTGTGTTCCATAGCTTTCCCTTGTTGGCGAATCTTTCTTTGAGGAGGAGGAAGGCAATGACGACCAGGGAAATTAATATCTGCATGAGTCCAACGAACCCCATATAATTATCGAAATTACCACAAGAAAAAGCATTTCTCAGGCCGATAACACTCCACAGTAGATTACCCTTCATCGTTAGTACTTTTGTAGAAAAAGCCAAGGAACTCACGAAAGCCAATCCAGTGTCGAAGGCGAACAACACTGGCACTGTTATGCACACCACTTTGAAATTTAGCATCTGGCCGCATTAATTTTATTATATGGGACTCAGTGAAAAAAAAAAGATGCAGACAATGAACCAGAGTGCGTTAAAAAGGACAACTCCTCCAGAGCCTCTGAGGCTGTTGTTCTGACTGTAGCGAAAGTACAAAAGGGCTAAGGTTGTTACAATGATTATTATTATGGAAATAGGAATGTTGGCCCTGGCGAAGCCGATCTGAGTTTCGTTTGAGCAGTAATCCTGGGTGAGATTCATCCCGTAGTCCGAAATGAGGACAGAGCCCATCATCCTCAGAGCCACTCCGAGCACCAACATCAGTTTTGAGCTCGGCTAGTTCAGATTTGTATCCATTATAAATATTATTTCAGAGCATCTCCATTACATTGAACGCGCGGAACTGACCTCCTGTCGCGCTGGTGCCATTGGTGTCATGCGAACTCTTGAAAAACTTGAAAGGTCCCGAGGTTTCCTTGCTGGTGGAGCCGTGCTTCCCGCTGAAGCCAGTACCAGTATTTGTTGTGTAAATGTCATAGTTGACTCCAGGCTATAGCTCTATGGGCTAGAGGTCAATGTTGAAGTCATTGCTGCCCAACTTATCCTTCGTAAAAATATAATCTTTTTGGAAGATGGGCTACTTCTACCCCTTCGTCATTACCACCTTAAGCTTTACCTCGTTGCTGCTCCGCCACTCTGTTATCCCGAAGTGCACGTACGACACCAGCTTTACCATCTCAGATACAGTGAATCGGATGGCATCGATCTTGCCCGAGTCGAAAGTCCAAGTGCTGGTTTCACCTTCAAAGCGGTTGTGCCTGACAGTGCTGTTGGGGTTGTAGATGGAGAATTTGTAGAGATCTTAGAAATCCCTGCTTTCGGCGAGAGCCTTTGTGAACTTGCTGAAGTTCTCGAGACGGTTGTTGAGCTAGACTTCTAGATGGTTGATCTTGGTGGTGCGGTCAGAGTCATCGCTAGACTTCAACTTGAGCAGCTTAAACGTGCTGGACAGCGACTTCTTCTTTATCTTGGAGTACTCGCCCGCCTCTGCTAGCTCCAGAGTCTCTGTGATTTAGGGCGTTAGCTCATTGAGGTTTAGAAAAATCTTCTCAATGATCAAGACTTACCGCTACTCTTACTCTATCTTGCGCATCAGCTCCTCCTACAGCAACTACAAGTACCTGGCGATCTGACCCCTGATCTCCTCGATCTTCTCTTTATTGCTCTACATGCGCTCTTTAAGCTCCTTGACCAAGGGGCCGATGGGGACGATAGTGATCTCCATTCGATGGCAGTGTTTGCGCCTGCAGTCGCGGTGGGCGCAGATGGGTCCGCTCTCCTCGCAGGAAGGGTCAGCGCAGAGGTAGAGCTTGGGCTTGTTGTGCGTCTAGCAAATATATTTTTACATTGTATCTATCTATCTTATAATTGACTCATTGGATGCAGTCTCATTGCCACTTCGGGCCCCAATAGCTGGTCACCCGAGTCCGCTCTCCTCTCCCCAGTCCCTTCACCAGCACAGGCTTCTGTCTCCCTTTGAAATTGCGGCTCTCCCAGTCTTTCTACTCCAACAACAGCACCGATTGTACCAGGGAAGTGTGCTGTGGTCTCCAGGCCTAAGGGAGGGGAGGTGGCTAGTGAGGTTGAGTCTCGTTGGAGAGGGTGACGATGGATTAAAGACGTTCGATTATGGGCCGCAAGTGATCTGCAGATCTGTACAAGATAAATTTTTATTTGGCTGAACTGTATAAGAGAAACTATGGATTAGCTTATTTGCAGGTGGAGAGGCTGAGCTTGAAGTAGTTGCAGAACTGCCTAAAGCGTTCGGAACAGCTGGTAAGCCCAGCTTTGCTGAATGCCAGTTCCAGTTCAGAACTTTCGATCAAGTTTAGCAACTATCTTCGGGGATCCCTTGATTTCAGCATTGAATCGGAGCGAGACCTCAGCTTTCTGAAGACCTCGTTCTCGTGGTTAAAAGCTGAATCAAATGCCAGAGAATTCGAGAGGATGAATTCGAGCAGTTCGTTGTAGAGGTGGGCCATGTAGGATGAGTCGCTGGCAGCGGATTCCAGAAGTAAGAATGCAGCTAGAAGGAACTCCGAGACGTGGTACGTCCTTACGAGAGGGTATTGAGGAATCAAAGCGAGCGAGTCTTGGAAAGGCAGAGTCTTAACGGTGAGATCCAGACTGCCGATTTTCATTTAATTTTATTCTCAAACGAAATTCTTTTCCGTTGCGTCCACAAAGAGCCTTGGGATTATGTGCATCGCCATCAGCTCCTGGATTAGTTGCTTTGCTGCGTACGGTAGCATCACTTGAACAATCTTCCGCTTTCGGTGCAGCTTATCACAGTTCTTGCACTCATACACACTGTTCTACATGTCTGCGATAGCAATTAGCCCACACCGTGAGCAGACGTGGATCCGATAAAGGTCTGATACTTCAAAGGTCCTTTATTTCAGAAAAGCTGAAATTCCATGTGAGAGAATGCAGTCCCTTTCCATTTAACCAAAACGAAGTCCTCCCGCTCGGCTCCTCCCGTGAGTCGGTTGGCGGGTTATTGCAACTACGGGTCCCCTGGACCTTGCGTACATCTTGTCATCCACAAGATGCCTGAGTCGCTGGTAGTAGATGAGTCCGTTGAAGATCCTGTTGTTGATCATATTCCCGTTGTATGGATTGAACATAACCTCCTCGCCCAGGTGCTGATAGCCCTTCTCGTGGATGAGTTTGGCTTTCTCCTCCATTTAAAACTCCTAAAAAGGAGTGATCGTTTGAACCTTGCCCGCCAACGCTGCTTACTTTCCCACAAGGCACTAAATGATGTGTCCGATGGTCATTCGGGAGGGAATGCAGTGTGGGTTTATTATCATATCGGGGACGATTCCCTAGAAATTGAAGGGCATATCCTCTTGTCGGTAAGTCATCCCGCAAGTGCCCTTCTGTCCGTGCCTACTTGCAAATTTGTCTCCTATTGTTGGTACTCTAATAGATCTGACCTTGACTTTTGCGAACTTGTAGCCCAATTGATTTTCCGATATGAAGACAGAGTCAACGAAGCCTCGTTCTGCCCTCCTGGACCTGACGGAGCTGTCCTTGGACTACTCGGGCGTGGCATCAAGTTCTTTCTTGATGGTGACTTTGCCGATGATGACATCCTCTCCCTCAATTTTGGCTCCAGGAGTGACTATGCCGTCGTGGTCGAGCAGCTGATAATTCGCGAAGGCCATCTTTTTGGTCTACTTCTAGACTGGCACCCTAATCTTATTCTCGATCGAGAGCTTCTTATCCTCCTTCTCCTCCTATCGATAGGTCCTGTAGAAAACACTCCTGAAAATTCCCCTGTCGATCGCCCCCTGATTCATTATGATCGAGTCTTCTTGGTTATATCCCGTGAAGCAGTTCATCGCCGCCACCGTATTCACTCCCAGCGGTAACTCGTTCACTGTTATAAAGTTGCTTGGGTAGGTCGTTACAAGGGGCTTTTGGGGGTAAAAGAGCATATGCGCCAGTGTATCCATTCTGAGCTGGAAGTTGGTGGAATTGAGTCCCATGGCCTGCTTGCTCATGGCGCTCTGCAAAGTGTTTTTAGTGGCCTGGTTATGGTTGCTAAAGGGGATTAAAGTTGCGCACACACCGAACATCATGCTTGGATGAATTTCGCAGTGGGTGAAAGGAATCAGGTTGCAGTTCTTTTTGAAATGGTTAATATCGATGGCGACCATGGCGCCCTCCTCCTCCTAGACGTCGATGTACTAGACACAGCCCTCTCGAATGAGACTTTCGAAGGTGAAGTCCTAGGTGAGAGTGTCTTTATTGATTTTGAGTTTGCCGTTGGCGACTTTAAAGAGGGGACGCATGCAGCGGCCGTTGTCGGTGTAGATCTTGATTTAGCGATTAATGATATCTCTAACGTAGCTAACTTCCTGGAGAACGAAATCCTTCTCTCTGAACATCTTGAGGGACAGGATTACTTTTTAAGGCTCGTCCGTGAACCCGATCCAATTCCCGTTGAACATTATTTTTGTGATGTGCAGGATTTACATCGGTTAGATATTGGTGTCCCAGGGCCGGAATGCGATCTTTGCAAAGCAGTCGTTCAGGAAGGCCTCGTTAGTCTCTTAATCCAGACCCAGAGTTATTTTCGCTGTTAGTGTTATGTTCTTCACGATTCCGATCTTCTGTCCCTCCGGAGTCTACGACGGGCAGATCATACCATAATGAGTGTTGTGAAGCAATCGAGGCTTCTGCGTCTTCGAGCTCGCTTTGATAGGTGCTACAACTCTGCGCAAGTGGGATAGAGTGGCGAAGTAGGTCGTATCTCGTTTCAAGACCTGAGCGACTCCAGTCTTGGCAATCTAGCCGGTGGCAGTCTTGCCCCAGTTGCCAGTGGCCAAGGCATTCCTTATGGAATTCGTGATTGCCTGCGAATTGAAGAATCCTTTTAGATCTTTTTTATATTAGAAATCCCCGTGTTTTAATGTGCTGGTTAGTCGTTTCTTTGCAGGTTCGACATAGCTTTTCCTGAAAAGGTCCTTGAACAGAGAACTCAGCAAAAACCCAGTCATATCCAGTCGCTTCTTACCGTAGTGATCCCTGTCATCCTCGTCAGCATTACCGAGATAGGCGAAGAGCAGCTTGTGGACCATGTAGCCAACGAAGTAGGCTTTCTTCTTGAAGTCGGACTAATCCTCTCCTACGTGGGGCAGAAAATAGCTCTTGAGTACTGCTATGGCATCCTCCCTTTGTTTTTAGGGCGACCTTTCCGAAATGTCTCCGTCTAAGTTCGTCTTTCTTTTGCCTATGAAGGTCAAGGCTGTCTATTGCGTGAGAATTGTCCCTTCGGACATTGTCGCCTGCAGCGTCTAGGCCATGTTCAGCGTCTAAGGGCTCTCCAAGTTATAGCAGATGCTCTCCATTATTTCTTTATCGCTCTCGAACCCAAGTGCCCTCATGAGCACTGTAAGGGGAATGCTGCCGCTTATAAATTTAATGACGCACCGGACAGCAGGCTGGTTTTTTTTGTTTAGCTTAACTTACAAGCGAAAGAGAGAGGGAGTCGAGCAGACTCCCTTGGGCGCGGACCTGATCTAGCTCATCCATGGGATCCGCTCCTTTTTATTTTTAAAGGTGTAAACAAAGTTGTAGGCCATCCTTTCCTGCGCAACGATAACTTTCTCTGAGCCACGCACGATGAAGTAACCTCCTTGGTCCAGAGGACATTCTCCGTAGTCGATCTTCTCGTCAATGGTTTTGTTGTTCAGAGTGCACCACCTCGAACCAACCATAACAGGGATGTGGGCCAGCTCGACCAGGGTCTAAGGGTGCTACTTGTAGAGCACATTTACGTCTCCACGTTTTTAGTAAATCCGCCACTTCAACTTGAGCTTCAACTAAATCTCGTAGTTTAGATCGCGCAATCGAGCCAACATGGGGTATGGCACTTCGTCTCCAGTGTCCCTGTTCCGGTGGTTGAGGTTCGGGTAGTGCACCAACTTATCGCCAAACGAGAACTCGTGGAAGAACTAGCCCTTGGGCCTTTAGGAGCCGAGGACGAACTGATCGCGGGGATATACATTGAAGGTGCCTTCCTCCTTGATGATGTCGTGGATGTTGTTGATGAACCAGTTGTAGGACTGGATCTGCTGGGACCCCAGTCCCCGTTATCGGAAGTGGGCGTCAAGTATCGCGTAGACATCGTTTTGGTCAATATCTTGCATATCTAATATTTGGCACAAATTAGGTTCGAACCCCAACGGTTACTTCTGCCGGCCCTCCTACTTCTTCCCAATTGGTCAACTTTTCTAGCGATAAATTAATTGGGGCTCCTGTCATTTAGTCCTTATGCTGAGTCGAATTCAACGAGGAGGAAGGAGAGGTCTAAAGAGACTCTTTAACTGGCATATATCGAAACCTTAATAGCGGCTTGGACTGACAATAAACAGCTGGTGCTTATCTTTATTATAATAATAATGAGTTAATCTTTGAATGTCTTTAAAAAGCTAAAACCCTTCATCATTTACGACAAAGTCCTCGGCAGAGGCATGTTCGGAGAGGTCATGATCGCAGCCCATGAAGCCTCCAAAGAGAAGTTCGCTGCAAAGGTCATTAACATCAGATATATGGAAAGTCTACACATTAGCGGCGAAGATATCGTACGAGAAGTGGACATTCTAAAGACGATAAAATCGAATTACGTGGTGCAGCTAGAGCACGTGCAGAAGTCTGACAACAATTACTACCTGTACTTTGAGCTGTGCGACTTCAGTCTAAAGGATTTCATTGAGAAAAACAATTTTAATGAGGAGCAGTTGAAAAAGTACATCTTCCAACTTGCCAAGGGCTACGAGACTCTCTACAACGCCAAAATTATCCACAGGGACTTAAAGCCTTAAAATATTCTCCTCAAGAAAGGCAAAGTCAAGATCGCAGACTTCGGCCTCTCCAAAATGTTTTAAAAGGACCATCAACCTTTCTACACCCGGGCTGGCTCTCCTCAGTACATGAGCCAACAATCCCTCAACTCGGAGCCCTACACCTACAAATGCGACATCTATTCTTTGGGAGTAATCTTCTATCAAATGTTGCACCGCAAAGTTCCTTTTCCCGGGAGAGACGCCTATGAGATAATGGACATGATGAAATAAAAGAAAATCTAGTATAGCCATGAGTTAAGTTCGGAATGCCTGGACCTGCTCAAGAAGATGCTGGCAGTGAAGTAGGAAGATAGGATCGGGCTGCCCTAGCTTATAAGCCACCCCTTTATCCAGATGATAAAAGAGGACCAGGACTCGAAGATCATGTCTAAAATAATAATCTTCAAGTCAGAGATAAACTCGATGCTGGAAAAGCTGTTTAAATTCAAGAAGTACCTTTTCGATAACCTCAAGGCCAACGTCGAGAAGGATCTCGAATACCTCTTTAGGATCAACGCAGTCTACGAGGAATAGGATCTCAGCGACTAATAGAAGCGCTAGAAAATCAGCTAAATCAACATCGCCTTCCAATCCAAGTTACCCAAGACTCTTCTTCTTAATAAATAGGAGGCCTCCTCCGAACTCAAGGCCACCTTGAAATACGTGAGGACCAGTTTGGAGTCGTGGATGGATAAGTTCAAGGGCAAGATCGAGCGAAATCCTGAGGTAAAAGGACTGACAATAGATTTGCTGAAGAGTCTAAGCGGTCTAAAGGACCTAGAGGAATGATTGGATGATTTGAGCCATATCGCACTGTTCAAGAAGACTAGAGTTGTCCCATAGCATATTCGTTTGTTATAGATACAATATCTATAAGGAAGTTATCAAATTAACAGACACCCAAGTCAATCATTTGAGAGCACGTAACAGGCCTCACAGCCAACCGTGTTCTCATCTCCTAATCTAACCACATAGATCTTTGATTATGCATTATCACATATCACTTCTCCATTAAGAAGCGATCCATGAGATATCATTATGCCTTCACAGGCAAGTTTTGGAACTGCTCGTCAATAACATACAATCTATGTTGGCTATTAATATTAAAATTGAAAGATGACATGTTGGTCAATTGAATTAGAATGGGCTGGCCATAATATTACAGAGCAATAACAATATTCTCTAAAAATCGTATTCAATTAATAACTCCTGTAATCCGAGTAGTTACTGGCCAATAAGATTCTGATCAATCAGCCTTTCTCTCCGATACAAGTTCATCAAATAGAAGTTCATATTTGTATGTTTTCATTAATTGAACACATTAGTTAGACATGTCCTCGCAAGGATTGTTGGTGAATTTAACATAAGAATACATATCATAACAGACATCACTAGCAGGTGATGATGATAAAGTGTAGTTAATGGACCTGTTGATTTCAAGGATGACATAATTAATGAGTAGTATTCTTATCCGAAGTTAAACTATCCATGCGAATATCAACAAATACTTCATCCTCGAAATTCCTCCTTAGAACTATTCAATTCTCACTCATCATTGACTTTTAGATATCAGCCACTATTCGATTGATCTAAGTGAAAATGGTGCATAACTATGTTTTCTCTGATAACTAACAATTAAACTAAATGAACCTCAGTGCACTTTCGGCCTGTCTCACTTATAAAATGCAGATTCAAATCCTTAAAATTAAGCAAAGCCAGTAATATTTGATAAACTTCATTGGATTAGTTATTAAATTTGAATGGCCAGCACTAAAGACAAGATCGCTCTGATTAACGCCCTTATCTACACTGATTACAAAAGGAATTACGACAAGCCCAAACCCAAATTCTAATCAGTACCACTCGATTAATTTCCACCCAAGTGCTACGAATACATCTACTATTTCTTACTTGTCCTCCTACTCAACTGCTTCACTTTCGGCTTCATGTGTCTCATGCTCTACTTAAGACACATACTCACCACTGAGATCTTCGTTTAAATTACGTGCTAAGTTGGGTTCGCAGTGCTGGGAATCTGTGTGATCGGAACCTTTGTGTTAGGTCAGAGTCGTAGGAGAGAGGAGAGGGAAATGTTCGATCCATCATTGCGCTACTAAATTGAGTTGCTTTAAGAAAGCTAGGAGGAGATGGTAAGTGCTATGCACTTACATGAGATGAAGGCGAATGGATGAAGATAAATTTGTTGATGAAACGATAATGGGCTTGGAGGGCCGTGACACGTATGAGAATAACGACTAAGTCTGAAAGCAAGAGTGCAAGAGTGTGATAATTTAAACGAAATTAGAATGTGTAGCTTAATTAATATCACAGACCTCTTCTTGATTCAGAGTGAAACCACAACTGACAACGTCTACAGCATCATCCTTTAGACTTACCCTGTGTTTATTCATTACTTCAGCAATGCTCAGCCTATTGCTAAATCACTGTTCTGATCTGCTTTAACTGTCGGAAAGTGCCTCCAGATGAATCCTTTATTTACTTAAAACAGATGAAGTGCAATAGGATATCATTCATTACGTCCATTTCTGTGCATAGATCAAGTCCCAAGCTGCCTTCTCGTCCTTGGCCTTCAACCGCCCTGTAAGTTGCCCTCCGTCCTTTTAGTCTATTAGGTACCACTCTCCCGTCTCATCATCCTTGTATAGCTCGAATCGAATATTTCTTTGCTCCATGTATCTGAAAAATTGTGAGGACTTTCCCTTCGCGATCTGGCTTTCAGAACTGTAAATCTCGATATGCTCTTGCATGATGGGCATTATGACATCCTTGGTCTTCGCGTAATCGAATCCATTGTCTGTAAGTACTGCTCCAACCAAAGCCTAGAAACAGTCTCCCATGATCTTCACGGCTCTCTCCTCTTCGATCGATTAGCCGAGACAGTGAGGGTTTTCCGCCGCAAATTCAAACTTTTCCTTTATCTTATTGATGTACTTTACCAGGTTCGAATCAGTGACCAGACAACGCTTGTGTAATCCCAATCGGAAGGCAAGCACACAGAGCGATTTGTTGCAAACGACATTCTGCTTGCGCGAAGTGTATGCTCCTTGGTCGATAGTAAATTTGAATTTATCGAAGAGATACTCAACGACCATGACGTCAATAAATGAATCACCAAGAAATTAAAGCCTGTTATAACAAGGAATGAGCTCATAAGAGCAGAAGGATTCCTCGCAAAGAGCCTCAAAAAGAATACCGAGATCATTGAAGCGGTAGTTGAGAGCTAATTGAATACTCTCCAGAAATTCCTAGAAAAATTGAGCCTGGTAGTCATAATTGTTGATTTACACATTTATTTGATGGAAATTTAATATTTCGAGATTAGCAAGATAATTTCGGCAACGGTTTAGGTCCCTTGAGGAAAGGAAGACGAGTCCCAGGGTTGATTCAATTAAGTCTGAAAGAGCCTTAACAGGAATTTCTCGATACTGTTATTTTTCGTCCTCCTAGCTGAGAGCGATGCCTGGTATGTACCACTTGGTGGACCTACAAAGGACAAACTCTAAAAAATTGAATTTTAAAGCAGTCTAAAATAGGAACCTGTTTGACACTTTGACGCACCTGAAAGTGTGCATCTTGCTTTACTACATGTTGTCGTCATCAATGAAAAGCTCGATCGTTGTCAGATATTTAAGCACTGAGTCCCCTACGAATTCCAGCACTTCATAGTTCTCGTCGAGGTTTGAGTTCCCGTGAGCAACTGCGTAGATGGACTGCTTTATACTTTTGATGTTGTTTTAAATCAATTGCTGAGGAGGGCGGATAAACTGAATTGTGGGAGGCATGATGTCACTATTTTCATATGACTCGATAGATAAAATGGTTTGGGAGGTGGGTTGCTGTAACTTGTAATTTTAGATAAGCTTGAAGTCTCTTATCAAAGCATGGTTTATCTTTCGCTCAAAGTCACGGCTTTTGCACAGCTAGGGCTTACTATTTAGTCTATCGAACAACTCCTTCTTGAACTTGTGGGCGATGAGGTTGTCAGTGACCTGCGGCATAACTCCCTTCACAATCACGAACAGCTTGAAAAACAGCAATCTCGAGAGAGGATACACGATCAAAGAGATGAGGGGCACGGGATTGCTCTTCTTGAGTGAGGAAACTTCAATCATATCTGAGCATTTGGGGAAATTAATGTAAAGTCGTTTTTTCACAAGACGGTTGAAATTGGTGACTTCAGCTTCGAGGTACTCTTTTGGCCACTTAAAGTTGAAGAGATTCTTTATCTATGAGAACGACTTGCCAGCGCGTTCCTTTTTTAGGCCTTGCGTTTTTTCTATCTACTGACCTTCTCCCTCTCCCACATTGAGCTTGGCTTCTTCCTAATTTTCTCTGGGATAGAGAGGGATTTATTTGATGGAGTCAATGATATATTTGTTAAAGTGGGACTTCTTATCGACAGACTGGACGATTATGGAATTGGCCTGGGAGTCGTGCAGCTTGAGGAAATCGTAGCTTTAATTTAAGGGCAAATTGACATTGGTCTTTTTTTACTTTAACTTTTCCTTATCCAGCCTGAGGGTTTTAATCTCATTGATGTACTTAAACGCGTTCTCCATTTAGTCGATGTATTTTTAGACCTTGTTAATCTAGCTGTCCGCTAGGCCCCCTTTACTTACCAGAGTCAGCATCAAGTAATTCTCGCACCTTTTGTCCTCACTCAATTTTTTTCGTTTCTAAAAATACCCTTATGGGACTTTGTTGGCCAAAAGAGAGTAAAGCTCGATGTCATTATTGACCGAACTCAAACTTAGGAAGTAATGCACTTTCTTGAAAGTTGGCCGTCTGTGCACATCGATCTTTATTTCTCCCAGTAACTTAAATTCCACGTAAACTTCGTTCTATTTGTCAGAGTTGTTGTGCAGTCTGATGGGAGCCTCGAATATGTCGTAACAGTCCTATTTTGCCCTTGGAAAAAGAAATCCTATTTAAAGGTCTTAGTCCTAACATTTTAGAAGTCCAGTCATAAGTTTGTTGTGGTCCCTTATTTTTATTTAAAATAATGAATGGGTGATGGAGTCAGTCAGAACGTAGAAAGGGTCCGCCCTATTTTGCTTGAAGCCGTAAAAATTACCAGGCTCGTTACGAATTAAGCCTTTAACCTTCAGTTCATGGATGGTGTCCTCTTTGATTCTCGATTCAATTTCCGTTATCATTCGCTCAGATCGCTTTATTTTGATGCAATTGAGATTGGAGTCCAGTTCTTTGTTCTTTATCAAGGCGACGACTGCCTTCACGCAAGTTTTTAGATAGGCAGTGTTCTGGTCTCTTTCGAGCTCCCCTTATATCAACTTGTTCGGGAGTTTAGAATAGTGAGGCATGCAAATTGCTACTCTGACTCCAATCCCCTCCGTTTTGGTCTTTATGATCTTGTGTTTGACGTTGTCTTCGTATCGGTGAGAGTTGCAATAACTCTCAAGAATGGTGGCTGCATTGTTCATGGTGATCAAAACCTTTGTGGTTTTTTATTGGTTCTTGATGGAGACTTCCTTGACTACGGGGAGTTGAATACCGCTTTGGATTTATTGAATTTCCTTGCTGTAGTCCTCTTCGTTGGCATTGGCAAGAAACTCGACCTAGTCCTCAATCATTTCGATCAGCCTGTTAAACTTGCTCACCTTCTACTCGTTACGCTGCTTCTCCTCCTCGTTCAGTGCTATTAAGTAGAAATTCGACTATCGATACCTTGCTCTCCCTTTCATCTGGATGAAACTCTTCAACTCAGACACTCGGTCGAAGGCTATCACGCATTTGCAGTCAGAGATGTCAAATCCCTCTTAAATGACGCTTGTCGAAATTATGACCTGCTTATGCCCTTTTCTGAAGAGGTCAATCTTCTTGAGCTGCTCGTTTATCTTTTCGGACTCGGTAAAGAAGTGTTTGTAATGTTAGCGTCGGTTGTAGAGTTTCTTCAGCTCCTGCTAGTTTCTAATAAGATTGGGGTCCATTCCTTTAACGATTTCCTTGAACTCCAGGATATTTGAGGGGTCTTTCACGGGCAGGATCTCGTCCTTGTTGTTTACGTTCTTCGTTTATGAGGTCGCCCCAACCACAGCACATGCCGACAGTCTCCCTGTTTAACCATTACGCTTTTTGAAGTTATAGCGAAGATCACTCTCGAATATGAGGTTGAGAGTTTTGGCCAGCTCCATGACAATGAGCCTTTCCTTGGCAAAAATGAGGATCTTGGGAACATGTTTGGACAGCTTCAGTTACTTCTCAATTATTTGAAGCAGTATCAGAACTTTTGAGGAAAAATTGGAGCGATCCTAAACATCACCGCATTTGTAAAGGGCCTCAATCCCTTAATCGAAAGCTTTCAACAAATCGGTCTTTAGCTACACGTAATTCAAGTATGTATGTATCGAAGCGAGCTTTTGCCTTAGTCTCTTCAAGTAATTGTAAAGAGCAAATTTGCCTAGCTGGAGCCAGATCAGTGGCAGTCTGTTAAGCATAACTGATTTGACTTCCTTTATGAACTGTAGGTCCTTTAGTTTCTTTTTTGTCAGGCGTTCATCGAAGCTGTTGAGAGCCTCGATGACATTGCTTATTAGGTGGGCGAGTTAAGAGAATTCGAGCTAGATGAGGCTAATATTTGACATCCAAGTCTCCTATGACTTTCCTAAAAGCCCCTCGAGGTGGTCAATCAATTTGAGCTAGTCAAAGTAGGCGGAATAGCCCGTGGGCTTATCACTCTATTTAAGTTCTTCGATTTTAACCTACTGGGTGTTTCGCAAATTCTTATAAGTTCTTTATTTGACTTTGGCTAGTCTTGAATCCAGGTTCGAGCTAAGCGACAGCAGCTGCTTTCGTATTTAGAGAGTGTTAACATTGTCAATGTCTGAGAGTCTAGTCACAGGGGAGGCAGTCAAGCCCAGAATGTAAGGCATGTTCTTCGTGCCCTTAATCTTTTAACGCAGGTAGACTTCCTGCATGATGCAGTTGTAGGAATGCTGCTTGTATGAGTGATGGCACTCGTCAAAGACAATGAGGCCTACCTGCTAGATGTCGAGGACGCCTCTGCGCAATGAGTCGAGGAAGATTTGTGCGATGCAAACGATGATGGTTGATTTTTCGAGACTTTCCTTAAGCTTTTTGCTGACCGAAGTTTTATTTTTGCGAATGATAAAGGATCGTGTAGAGTCACCAGGCTCCTTCTAAACCTTTTAGCCGTGGATGCAGGAAATATCGCTTTCCTTTAGTTCGTTTTAATAGACATGTCCCAACTCGATGTTGCAGCTCCTGTACAGCTCCTTGAAAGCCTAATTTGTTTTTACAATGTTCTGAACTTCATTGTAGTACCTGCGCAAGTACGAATATTGCTGCTTTACTAGCTGGACAGTGTTGGCCAAGAAAATTACCTTTTTCTTCTTCGTTGAAAACTCAGGGAGACTATGCAGGAAGATCATGTTGCAAAGCGCAACCATAGTCTTGCCTTTACCTGTAGGCAGGTAGACGATTGAGTTCCTAAGGACAGATGAGGCAATCAGCTGCATCTGGTGTTCGTGGATCTTTGAGATTCTGATGAATTTGTCGGAAGGCTTTTTATTTTCCTCAATATCAGATTAGCTGGATTCCTATTATCCCTCAATATCCGACAGCTCATCGTCAGATTATGAAGCCCATTTGGGCTCCTTAGCAGTGGGCTCGGGCGCAGAGGATCTCTAACCTTCCTGGGATTCCTATGAGAACTCCGACCCAGAGTCTGAGTCTTCGGACTTGACGAGATTGGGATAGTCCTGGAAGATGGAGGGGGCCTCGGTGGCAGAGTTGTTGAGGTTGATGCCCGAAATGGAGATGGATTGGTTCAAATGTATGGTTTAGTCTTGCAATGGCATACAAAATTTAGTAATAATAATTAGGCATTAAGCTGCCAACGACACATGCCTTCAAATTAATAACCTGTAGATCAAGCAACTCTACCCTTTTCTCGCCTTATATTGTCCAAGCTATCATGACACCTGACTCTTGCTAACGCATGAGTGGTTTCGTTATCATAATCAACTAACATTATGAGCTGCCCATTAAAAGACGAGGATAGCGGAGTGACTCAACTGCTATCACTCGCCTTGTATTGAAAAGCTGCAATATTTATTTATAATGTCGTAGTCTTCCTCAGAAACAGTGGTTATGATGAACAACCAGTCTTTTCTGTCCTCCCTCTCACCAGAGCCTCCTATCAAGTGATTCTGGCGAGCCTATAGACCACCTTGCCCCTACCGAAGATCCTGGAGGCTGTCGATTAGTTGTTCCGGATCCTCATAACGGCGGAGGAGGAGCCGTTCAATGAGTACTTCGAGTAGCTGACTCACCAGCTTCATCTGCTAGAAAAACATCGAGAGGTAGCTCTTGAAGCTTATGATCAAGTACAACAAAAACTAACTTCACGTCAAACTGCTCGAGATTCTGGGCATGACCATCTTTAATCTACAGGAAAGGCTCATGGCCCTCTCCTACTTCCTCTCCAACCCCGACTTCCACGAAATTCTCAGTCTCAAGCTTGACTTCAAGAACGATGAAATCCTTAGCAACTACATCCAGCTCCTCAAGAGTGTGACTCACCTATTTAATATAAACTCTACCTGGCGTCTTTTCCTTAATAACGTATGCAAATGACCAGAAATACAATTTTCCTTTGCTGTTTTACTCCTTCAGATTCTACAACTCCAAGGACAGTCTCGTCCGCACTGCCGTCCGATCCATCCTTCTTACCATCTCAGCGAGTCCGGCACCCTAAATACAAATCTATTTTGAGACTTTCCCTGGAGCGCTCATCTTTCCTTTCCTGACCCTTCGACAGGTAGAGTTGAGCAGAGAGTGCATCAAACATATCACTGAGGGGAGCAAGCGGGCTAGTGAAATTGCCTGTATCCTTTAGGACGAGCATCACTTCTTCATCTAATTCTATTCTGGCCTGCTTGATTTTCCCAAAAAATTATTCTTAAATTCTCTGATTTGGGTCATGGCTTCAGACCCTTCATTGCTTGTACTGGCATTCAACTTCATTCCCATCGAATAATTCGTAAATTCTTTGATCGTTGCATGTTTCTCTGCCCTCACTGACAAAAGACTGGTTAACTTCCTAAAATACAAAAAACTAAAATCATTCGAGCTGTATGAGAATAAAGAACTGTCGGCCTTGTGGCAATTTACTGCCTCCACGAATACGAGAGCTTTAAGACTGCTCAGTTGGGACAAGTACTACTGGGGGGAGATGTAGGTTATTCAAAGCATAATCGGCGCCAAGAGAGTTTAAAGTCGGCTCAGCCTCGATGAGAGCAGTCCTTCAAATTTAGTCGGGTTTTAATGTTAAGTTCCTAACTTAAGCTACAATATTCTTCTCAACTAGATTGGCTCAGATCTACAACTCGCTGCTTACTTACTCCTTATCCACACCCTCTTCTCCCAGCATCTTCAAGCTGATTTGCGTTCCCTCCTAAAATAAAACTTGAACTTCCCCGTGCTGCTGGCCAAATTAGACGAGTACGGGTCCCCTTACTCAAGCCTGCTGTTGCTGAAGCTGGCAGAAAATTGCGAGTGCTAAGATGTCAAGTCACTATCGAATCAGCTTATAAATTTAGGGCAGAAATATCGTAAATAGATTGAAAAAAGTCAAGTTCTGACCTACTCAAAGATTTAAGGGACCTTGAGGATTGTTTTCGAGGGATTGAAGTGCCAAATCGAGTACAGCGAGCACCTCAAGCCCACTTTTTTTGCAAACTTTAAGAATTCAAAGTCACAGTTCTTCAAGAAGAAGAACATTAATGTGAGCTAAGTGGCGGAGTAGCAGCTTTTGTTTAAGTTCTACTGCGTGATGCTGATTTCTAGCATCATTAACAAATCAGATATCCGAAGATCTATTGAAACTGATATCGTCTGCAAGCACTTTTAAGTAAAACTACAGATCAATGGCATGGGCACAATTCAGGCCACGCTCAAAATACATGCCGACTTACTAATTCAGGCTGAGGGCACCACCATTGTTCACATCGCTATTGAGCAAGTTAAATGGCACAATGAATAGGACTCTATCAACAATTAAAACAATGTCCTGCAATTAGAAATGAATGAAAAGCATTACTTCGTCGATTTCGGGACAAAGACAAACAAGGACCAGGCGCTGAACTGCCTCCAGAATGCCCTGGAGCAGTGCAAAGGAGCGAGCCAATGGCTGTTGAGCGGATTTTGGGAGGATAAGTAGTAGAATTGAATTTCAGAGGGGTTTATTGGAATTCCACTTATCGATGTTGCGGATGCCGGGGAGGAGGACTCTGTTCTTATAGGTGATATAGGTCCTAACGTCGGCCATCTGACCGCCTTCGCAGATCTATCGGATGTAGCGATGCACTAAAAACCAACTTAGGTACTCTTTGAAGGCCTACGACTCCCGTGATTGCTGTCTCAGTTATTGCTTTAGCCTCTAGATTCCTGATAGCTGTTAGATCTTCGCTAGGTACAGTTTGGCAAGCTCCTAGGGATCCAGTTGGTAATCCTCGCAGATAGCTTTTATCTGGGCCTGGTAGTGAGCAGTTTGCAGACATCTGATGGCCTTGCGAATTACATACTTGCAGATATTTTTTTAGTAGAAGTTCTTTTTCTTTTTCTATCCTGGAGACACTGTGCGAAGTTTAAGCTTAGCGGTTTTGATCTGGATAGAGGGATTGGAGGTAGAGAGAGTGGAGGAGAGGTCGAGTTGGAACTACTGGAATGACTGGACCTCAGGAAGGAAGTGCTGGGGAGAATCGAGTTCAGTTAAGGAGGGGAAGATGGGGAAGTAGTCTTCTCTTTGGGCAGAGAAGGGCTAATAGAAAAGCTAATTGAAGTCGATCATCTGAGGGAGTACATTTTAAATAAAAGAAGACCTTCAACAGCGCATTTAAAGGGCCCAAGTCTGACGTAATTCTCTCACATTTCTTTCTGCACGCTGTTCTCGAAGATTTACCTCATCTCGTAGCTCAATTACTCTGTGAAGAACGTCCGGTTCCTCTTCGTATTCAGCAACGAATGCAGGTTATTGAAAGCATTCGTCGGCTCTTCGCCTATCACCCTTCCTGCGTCTCTCAGAAGTTCGTAGTAATCATTCCACTTCCTGCTGTTTTCTGCCAAATGGTTGTTGGCCTCTCTTAGTTTTCGGTTATCTGTGGAGAGATTGTCGAGTTGGAGTGTGATTTTCTTGATTGTTAATTTCAGGTCTTCGATGGTGTTATGAAGTGATTTGATGGAGGAAGAGAGCTATTAATTTTTATCTTAGAGACTTAGCCGCAGCTCCTAAGCAGCCCTCTCCTGCTCGAATTTGATTCTTTAGAACTCGTGCTTCTGCTAGACCTGCTGATTCTGCTGGCTCTTTATCTCATTTTGTAATTAATGGTTATTATTTTTTAGCTAGTACAGCTGCTTCGACAAGTCTCGGCACATTGACTTGGCCTTCTCAAGCTAGCTTTAGCATGTCTTCAACTGCACCTTAACCTAGGCTGCCGTCCGCTGACTCTCCTATTATTTAGCTCGAAGGTAGTTTCGTTCCTTACTGAGATCGGAGCATTGCAGGTGATACTCCCTGCCCTCCTTCTATTTGGACTCGATAGTCCTAAGTTATTTTTACTTGCACTTGAGTTAGGCTTTCAATTAGCTGATTTGAATCTTGGAGAACTCCAGCTATTAGCAGGTCCTTTTCCTGTCTTCATGGAGTCCATGCTATCTGGTTTTCATCTGGCCGATTAAGCCTGCCAGGTCGGCCCTCTACCTCTAGAAGTCCCTTTGTCTCTTCTCGGCTTAGGCCTAGTAATTTCTTTTGGCGCTTTGTAGCTAGGCTTTAAACTGTTCTTCCCGCTAGCCGAACTTATTATTTAAGTTCTAGATTAGTTCTCGCAAGCACTTAGACTATTTGGTGAAAGCGTCTTTCTGAGTGGCGCAGACCAGGCAAGGGTCGGCTTTCGAACGGGAGCCGCACACTTCGGACTTGCCCTGCTGGGCCCCACTCTTCTTTAAAGCCTACAATTATCGCACCAAATTGTTTTTCTAGTTCAGTAAGAATTATTTCTAGTCTCTGACTCGCTGCCTCTACTCTTGCTACTTCCTTAGGGTCCGTTTGAGCATCTCTATTTCTCGCTCTCTCACCCCGAGCTCCTGCTCGAAGCGCGCGGAGGAGTCGTGGCTTTTGGTGGTGTTGGTCTTGAGGAGGGTGGAGTGGTGCTAGAGCTCGTCCCTCAAGAACTTGTACTCGCGGAGAGCCTGCTAGGCCTTGTCTTAGCTGGCTTTAAGGTATTAATTGAGATCTTTAACTTTTTTCCTCTAGTAGGCAAGCTCGGTGCTCATTTTATTGTTTTCGCTCTGCAGGCTCTAGAGCCGAAACTACAGCTGGGTTTTCTCCTGGTGCGCCCTGGCCAGGAGCTCCTCCCTACTCTCCAGCTCCAAGTTGCGCTGGGCGAGAATGTTGTTCTTGCCCCGCTCCATAAAACTCAGGCTAGCCAACTATTGCTATTTCAGTACTGTTTATTTCCTCCATACCTCCTCTCTACTCTATTGCTCTAGCAAGAGCTTTTGGCTTTTTTTTGTGGCAAGCTCGATCTCCTCGGGCAATCTATTCATGAATTGGGGGAAATCTGGAAATTTTATGTCCTTCACCGCCTTCCCCGCGCAGACCCTCACCCACTTCGGCACGATTTAGTCCAGACAGGCCTGGTCCAGCACGCCTAGCTTTAAGTTTTGGTAGGGATGGATGGAGTTGGAATTGGTAAGGTGAAAGGAAAGGAGGGTTGGCTAGAATGTGGTTAGGAGTACTTTTTCCTCCATCCTGGTTTGAGTGGAATGGGAATACTAGAGATTCTTGTATTGGTAGGACATTTAGTAATTGGCTAGCTTCGGGTTGTGAGATGTAATAGCTAGCGGGATTAATAACTGAATGATTTATAATAAGGCATCCAGACCTGCCAGTCCAAGTCTCCCCGACCCCGAGACTTAGCGCAGAATGAACTGGAGGCTCCTCTACTAAGAACTCAAAGTCCGCTTCTAAATTCAGGAGAATGAACTGCAGACCATGAAAAAAGAAAACAGATTCCACTACTTCAACTCCAACATCGACTTCATAAACCAGAGCAAATAGCTTGACAAGCTCATGAAAATTAATTAGGACTTACAGTCCTCCCTCACCAACTAGCGCTCAAAAATCAAAGATCTGACCAACCGGATAGCAGGCTTACACGGACAGCTGGAGGGGAAGGAGAGCGAGCTGGAGTAGCTGCAAGGTCAGCTGCAGGGCCGGTCGTTTGACTCTGCGAACAAGTTCTACGAGGAGCGGATGGCTGACATGCTAAACTTCTAACAGAAATTAGGCTTTATAAATAGCCAAAAAAATTAATTGTCCAAACAGCTTTTCGAGAAGGAGGTCCAGTTCACTCAACTCGAAAACAACTCCCTCCTTAAAATCAGGCACCTTGAAAACCAGCTCCTCGAAAAGTCCGCGGAGTTTCAAATGGAGAACGGCAGGCTTTTGGGCAAGCTCCAGTAGTTGAGCGCGGAGGCCAGCTCTAGCAAGTAGAAGCTTTAACTGACATCGATGCGAAGGGGCTAGCTCTAAAACTAGGTGTAGCAGCTGAAGATGATTGCAAGAGGGTTCTAACGATAGAAGGAATCGATGAGGAGCAGTTTCGAGATGGAGAGAAGCAAGCTTAAGATGAGCCTGTAGCTAATGAACGATAAGCTCCACAACGTCCTCCATGAACGCAACTAGGAATTTTCTGTTCTGTCGCACAACAACTAAGCGCTGGCGGCTTAGGTCTAGATCGTGAGGAGGAATCACCTCGAGGAGATAAAAGCGATGCGGATGGACTATGAGCGGTAGCGAGACAAGTTCCTACTCTAAATCACCAGACTCAATAATTAACTGCAGAAGCTCATGCTTTAAAACGCACGATCAAACGACTCCTAGGAAGACAACTAGCCACCCGTTACTGATAACTCCGACTTGATCAAGGAGATCGAGAGGCTCAACCGCCAGGTCAATTAGCTTTTCCCCTTGGAGAACGAGGTCCACAAGCTTAGACACGAGCTGGCGCAACGTGAGAAAGAGTTGGAGAAGGTGCGTCCAGAGTACGAGAAGCTACGGCAGAAGAGCTCAATGCTGACAATCGAGAATTAAAGGATGAAGGAGGAACTCAATAGACTTAGAAATCGAGTTGCTTAGCTGTAGAGCATAAAGGCTTAGTACGACAAACTCAAGCTTAAGTTGATAGAGTACGAGCCTCTGAAGAGTGAGGTTGTCCGACTGCGCAATGAGAACAAGGCTCTCACTAATGAATTGGAGGCGGTTAGAAGGGAGCTCGAGAAGATCAAGCCCGACTATGAACGACTCAAGTACGAGTCCGAACAGCTGAGATCTAAAGTCTAGGAGCTGAAGAATTACCCTCCTGAACTGTAGAAAGCGAGGTCTGAGCTTGATAGACTAAAGTACGAGATTGACAGGCTTACAAAAGAAAATGCCTCTCTCCAAGCCCTGGCTCTAGAGCTAGCTGCACTCAAGTCCTAGCATTAGAAAGTCAAATTCGACTTCGACAAGTGCAGGCGAGACAGCTAACTCTTAAAGCGCGAGCTTGAAAGGCTCAAGGCTGAATGCGAAAAACTAAGAGCCGAAGACGAAAGGAAGGCAGCTATAATTGTCAAAAACAAGTAGGAGCTTGAGAAGTTGAAGATGGAAATGGAGATCGTGAAGTATGACCACCAGCGTCTAAAAGAGTAAGCGGCGAGGGACAGACAGGAGCTGTAGAAACTTCGAGTTGAGATCGAGAACTTGCGCTCTGCGAAAGCCTAGCTAGACCGCTTGAAGCCTGAACTTTAGAGACTAAAGAAAGATAACGACAGACTGGCTTCTGAAAATTAGAAATTCAGAACGGAAAACTTTAGACTCAAAGGGGAGTTCGATCGCATGAAGATGTAGTTGGAGAGGTTGAAGCCCGCCCTCGACAAATTCAAAATCGAGAATGATGCCTTGAAGGCTGAACTATAAAAATTGAGGCCCCTGCTCAACCAGGCCAACAGCACTATTGAAAGTCTGAAGTACGATATCGAGCGTTTGAAACACGACATGGCCTAGCTGTAGAGGAGCAATCAGCAGTTGCACTCCGATAACGACAAACTGCTCGCCTAGATCTAGCAGATGAGGGGACTCACTGAGGATCTCAAACAAAAGATAAGTAACCTCTAGAGCTAGCTGAGCAGGATGCAGAGCGATCGAGATAGGCTTCTCGCCTAACTCGAGAGATTGAAAGGCGAGTACGATAAAGTCAAGACATAGCTCGATCGGCTCAAACCCTAGAGTCAAAAGAATCGCATCTAATTTGAGCGATCTAAGGCAGAGCTGGACAGACTGAAGGACGAGTTGGCTCGGCTCAAACAAGAGCTGGAAAAGTACAAGTCAGAAGACCAAAAGAACAGGACGCTGATCGATCGGCTAACAATGGACATTTAAAAACTCAACTCGGAAAACTCCCTATTGAAGTCGGACCTAGATCACCTCTAAAAGTAAAACTAAGTTCTCAAAGGCTAGGTGTCTCGTCTGCGGAATGATAACAACAGTCTAAACGCCAAGGTGAGCGAGCTCTCAGCCATCCTCGAAGACTACAATAGGCTCAGGTAGTAATGCAACCATCTCAGGGAAAGAGTCAACGAAATACCTGCTCTCAAAAGCGAAAACGAAAGTCTGGCCAGCCGTCTTGCCGACCTTACCAGCTAGCTTTAGAGATTGCGCTAAAAGGTTAACTAGCTTTCACAGTTCAAGATTAAGTACGAATAGCTGAAGCGGATGAAGGAAACCCTGGAGGAAAAAATACAAATCCTCACAGCAGAGAAAAAGAGGATGGCCGACAACATGCAAGTCAAGCTGCGAGAGATTATGGGGCTCAGAGAGGCCTACCAGAACTCCTTCAGATAGGAGGTCTAAATCCGGGAATCCCGGTATTGAAAGTTATAAAAATTATCACCGCAGCCAGTTCATCTTGCTCAGTTCCTATGCACTCACCCGCTTGTCTGGCTCCCTCTCCAGGCAGAGCTGTATTACTCTTCGCGCCTAATAGCTTATTTACCCTGGGAATTAAGCCTCCTCCTCTCGGATTTGTCTGTAGAGCTAAGAGGTGTTGTTTGCCCTAAAAGGAGCCTTGCCGACTAGCATTATGTAGAGGAGGATTCCTGCAGACCAGATATCCGCGGCGAGAGCGTCGTATTTCTTTTTGGAGATGATTTAGGGGCACATGTAGTTGGGAGTGCCGCAAAACAACTTGCTCTATCCTTGCCTTTGCTCGACGGCGAGTCCGAAGTCAATGAGCTTGAGGGAGTGATCGCGGTCAATCATTATGTTCTAGAGTTTGATGTCTCGATGAGCAATATTTTTACTGTGGATGTAGCTGATGGCCTATAGAAGCTGCTTGAAGTACCCACAGGCCTTGCCCTCCGAGAACTTTCCTTGCTCTTTAAGCAGCACGGATAGCTGCACTCCCTTGGCCAGCTCCATCACGATGCAGTTGAGTGAGGCCTCGTTGTACTGATCGATGAACCTTATCACTCGCGGGTGCTCAAGTTTTTTCAAGATTTAAATTTATTTGTAGAAAATTGACCTTCTGTTGAAGTTGAGAAGATCTCTGCTTTCGAAGGCCTTGACAGCAACCTCCTCACCAGAGGGGGACTTGCTGAGGAAGACCTTGGCAAAGGAGCCGCGGCCGAGCTCCCTGTCTAGTTGGTAGAGATGGGGCTTCCTTCTGGCGGGCCTGAAGGCGATGTGGGAGAAGGTGTGGTAGTAGTTTTTGATGGACCTCTTGATGTCTTTCTATGTAACTTACTCTTCTGGGTTTTTTTATTATTTACTTATTATCTTTTTTTTGGACTGCTGCTTCATCTTGTTCGTGCTCCTGCCTGCCTCCTTCCCCCACTCCTCTCGCCGCGTCCCCGCCTTCCTGCTTATCAGTGCTCTAGCCTGCTACTTAAACTATTCGTACTTCCGTTGTTTACTTAGGTCTTCTTCCTGCAGTTTGGAAGAAGAGAGCTCGAGAGTGAGGTGGGGCCTTAATTTGCGGGGGAGGTGAGTGGAGGGCCTGACGCCTGGCCTAGGGAGTATTTCTGGCATGCGAAAGAGTAGAAAGTCAGTTGATAGGACTTCATTGGAATCCATATAGGGGTCTTAATTCAATAATCAACAAATGGTAAAGCAGCTTACAAGGCACGAGGAACTCCCAGCTTCGGCAAAAGGCATACCAAGACTCACACCATCTGTCGCAGGTGCGGAAAAATTAGCTATCACATTCAAAAAAAGACCTGCGCGGCTTGCGGGTTCCCTTCGCAGCGTCTGCGGAAGTATGGGTGGTCGTTGAAGATCCAGCAGCGGAAGGGGACAGGGACAGGACGTATGAAGCACATGCGGGTGATAAACCGAATATACAAGAACCAGATAAAGGGGAGACAGGTAAAGATCTGAGTATCACCACATTATGAAGGAGACCTTCTTGAGTTTTGACTTCTTCTTCCTGGCAAATTAGCTCTGTTATATTCTTTTTCGATAATTTATCAGCTGCGGCCACTCTCGCTCCCGCAGCCCCTTCCCCTGCTCCTCGCACTCCCACACGCAACTGCGCAGTACCTGTGCCCTTGGGCGACTGGGGATCGAGGGGTTGGAGGGGATGGAGGGCAGGCTGCTAGTCTTGGCAGGGGTGTGGCATGATTGTGCGGGGAGGGCTATTTGTTCTGGCTTCAATATAGAATAGTACTTAGGCTCTTTCCTATTGAAGATCATGATTCGACCAATATTTAATTAATTTGTAGGCCAATTTATCAAGCTTCCCGGATCCAACGTTACAGGCCTTTCGCCAACTCCTCCTCCGCGCTCTCCTCTAGATCTTCGTCCAGTTGGATTCGCTCCTCCTGTAGGGGGTTATTCCACCTGTACCTCAGTGCCAACAGTCGGAACACGAACATCAGGTGTCGGCGAGGATCATTAGCCTCCCTCCTTCGCCGCTCTTTGATTTAGTAAAGGGCGAGCTCAAAACGAGAGTTTGCTTAATTCCGAACAAATTAACTTTTTTTAGAATTTTCGGGTTTTTGCTTGCTCCTTTTTATAAACCCCCTGAACACCAAGAAGCACTCCAGCAGTAGCAGTGTCCCATCCAGGCGGTTCTCCTTGAGGTGGAGCATGTTGGTTGCGAAGATGCCAAGACAATTGTCTTTCTTGGCGGAGGCGTGGTCTGCGGAGCGTTCGAAGAGGTGATAGATCTGGCGATTGATGAGGGAGCGGATCCTGGTTCGGAGGTGTGAAAGTGTAGCAATAAGCTCTTAGAGTGGAAAGGGATAAGATTAGTTTCTGGTGGTGGTCAAGGAATTCTAGTAAATGTTCTTGTACTCCTCGAACTCTTTCAGCTTCTCTCGGAAGTGCCCCTATTTCTACTCGAACAGTCTTCTGCTGACCTCGAAGCCCTCTCTCTCTTCATTCATAAGCTGCTTTTAGCTCAGCAGCTGGTCCAACAGGTTCTGGTTCTCTATCATTATTTCTCGCAGCACTTTGTTGTTCTCGCGCTGAGTCTTCAGCTCCTCCCTTACGGTCTCAGTCTCTTTCTTGGACTATTTTAGCTTATTGTTGGCTTATTATAGTTTGGCTTGCTAATACTTGAGCTTTTTCTAAACATGTTCAGTTATTTTTTTTTATGAGTAGCCCACAGAAAAAACATCAATAGCAGCCTGCTTCTGTATGCTCTAAATCTAAGAGAGGTGTTTCTGCTTGTAGAAGAAAAGCTACTAGTTCATGGACTGCAGTCTCGTAACCTTATGCTGCAGACCCAGGTACTCCACTTTTAGGTTTTAAAGCTCGCTGCTCAGCTTTTGAATCAAATAGCTCTAGATCTAGGCAGAGGTCCTCCTATCGTATGCCTTCAGCTTGTCTAGCAGCAGCTGGTGGTCCGCCTGCTGGCTATCGCGCCCCATCTACCTCAGCAGCCGCTCCTTGTGGAGCTGGATGGTGAGCTGCTCGATCTACAGGTCACGTTCCGCCAGAGTCAGCTTCAGGTTCTCGGTTTGAATTTTGAGTTGGGATGTCTAATCCTCAAGGACTGAGGCCCTCGCCTAGTTGGCCACCGCGAGTCTAAGTTCTTCGCTCATGCAAAATTTTAAATTTAATCATCGAAAATCACTTCGGGAGGAGTAGGTAAATAAGCAGGAAGACTAATATTGCCCAGATCTATTTCCCTAGACCGGTCTTCTTGTAGACTGACTAAAGGATTAAGCTTTTTTCCAACTGCTCTCCTCGCAGGTCGATCCATTCTAGATTTTACAGGCTCTACTCGATATCTTTTACTTTTGCTCGCCAGAACAGTTACTCTTTGTTGGGAATTCTGAACAGGGCAAAATAGAGCATCAGCTTCAGGAACGGAATCTACACTTCCCAAGGCGGCTGATCGCAGCGCTTGTTCAACACTGCCTGACTCAGGTTGAAGTAATGGTTGCCAGGGTGGAGGTACAGCTTGAGGGTGGTTTCAACCCTGTCGATCAGTTGCAAATTTAATGTGAACTGCTAATGAATTTTTATTATGAGCCCCATTTCGATCAGTCCCTCGAAGGGCTGCTTCTACACCACCCTCACGAAGTGCAATCCTTTGAACTCTGCCTTCCCTGGCTACACTCGCACCAGCTTCCCTAGCACTCCTACTCCATCTCGGTAAACAACCAAGTCCATCGTTCGGTTATGGGTGTGGATCCATTGGTGGTCGAAGTGGACGGCGAGTTCGGTGCGGGCGTAGAGGACTGGAAGGTCCATTGTGGAGGAGTCCCAAGGAAGCAAAAATGTCCTTAATGTGTGAACGTGGTGGTGCTAGGCCTGTATTTGTGCTTGTAGTGATTCCTATCGCTCCTTCCTCCTGTTCTCCACTTCGAGCTTTTTCTCCTTTTCGACCAGATTTTTGATGAATACGTTGACGTTGAGCGGAATGGTGTGTGGGATGGGGAGCTGGCAGAGTGGACACTTGAGGGAGTTGGAACGGAGGAGCTGCCTGAGACAGAGGAGACAGAAGGTGTGTCCGCAGAGGACAGTGACGGGGTCGAGGAAGACGTCCATACAAATTGGGCAATCCAAATCCATAATGATTAAATTGTTATAATGCGGCAATGTAACTTTTCTTCATAAATAATAATGCTTTTCATTGCTCATTTGCTCATTCCCGCCCGCTCCATCACTACTTCCGAAATCGAATACCTCACCAGCACCTTCACTGCTCTCGACTCACTCATCTATCCCCTCGTCACCGCATACAACTCATCCTCCACATCTCCCTGCTCCCCCAACTACATTTGTGCGGACACCTTCATGGCTCTGCCGACGCCCCTCGCTGCTGACTCGAAAGTCGGAGTGCCGACTTCCAAAACGACTACTTCGTCCTACCGTGTGGACAAGACCGTTGCTGTTTCAACAGCTCAGACTCAGTAGTCGTGTAGATTTAGGACTTTGATATCGAGTATGAATAGCCTGTACAGCAACAGCATGGTGGGATTCCAGTACGCTTTCAGTAATGCCTCTCAGATTATGAACGCCTTCCCCGCATTCACCGCCACTTCAGATTGCACCCAGGACCCCAAGACATCCAGCTAATACGACGACGCTCTTACTCCCCAGAAGAACTTGATCATACTCATCGATATTGCCAATGTGGATGTCTACTCTTCCAACAGACTCCTAGCAATGAAGGCAGCAGCCAAAGATTTGATCGATTCACTTTCAAACCAAGACTTCTTCGCGATAGTGCCTTACGCAGCCACAGCCTACTCTCAGATGCCTTTTATGATTTCGGGATCGAGCAGCAACAAAGACCTAATGAAGACCTTTGTGGACTCACTAAATCTTAAAAACGAGCCAGTGCAACTTGATTTGGCCTTCAATACAACCTACACGATAATCCTAAACTCAAAGAAAAATAACTACTCTGTCACCTGCTCCCCTGACATTTGGGTTTTGCTCTCCAGTGGCTAAAATCAAATTTCTATCTATGAGCCCCAAAGATTCATCTATAACATCCCCGACTCCCTCAACGTCCCCGTCGTCCTCTCCTATGTCATTTCTCCTGGCAACCCCTCGCCCAAGTACATTGTCCCGGGACTGGTCGCTTGCATGACCAGTGGACTAATCTACGTTATAACCGACATCACCAAGATAAAAGAAGTGGCAGGGACGTTCTTTGGGTACTTGAACGGGAATTGGAACAACAAGTATGGCCTCTCATTGGTGCACAATAGCATCTTTGTTCCTGGCAACAAAGTAGTCTCGATGAATTATCCGATTTACATCAACAATGTCCTTAACGGCGTCTACTCCACCTAGATCCTCTACAACACAATAAGTAAGTCGGGCAGCATAACTGAGTAGTCCGTCAACACCTTTGTAGCCAACAGCGCACTATGTCCCCTCTTCACTTTCAACAAGGAAATTCAAATCAAATTCAACGGCAACTATAGCTGCCAGACCATCCTTAGCTACCCGTCAGGACTGGTGCTGCCCCTACAGGCTGCTAAGGGCGCAGTGGGTGGGATTCTGGGGGCGTTCTTCTTCGTTCAGATCTTCATAATCGGGGGATACTTCTGTTTCAAGTGCATGAAGGATGGGTAATCTTACTAGAAGAGTGAGATCTACAGCTGCCTGGCGATTCTGAACGTGATCACGGTTTTCCTGTGCATCTGGTTCTTCATCAACCTCTTCCTTGGTCTCTACGAGGATTTCATTGCCATCTATTACTACCTCCCTGTCAGCGCCACTGTCCAGCTCAAAGTCTAAAACCCCTACACCTGCTGCGATATCATAAACTGCGCCTGCGTCAACGCTGGCTCTGCGCCCAGCTGTTCCTCCCGGCTCGCCGCTCTGACCGAAGGCTCCTGTGGCAACGGCTACTATTGCTGCTCGCAGTTCTGCACATCCTATAAATGTGGGAAGAACTCAAGGTGCTCACGATGCTACTGCGTGTCCTCGGTGTCCAACCGCAAGTGCTAGAGCAAGTGCGGGAACTGCTATCGTCCTTACGTTACGTTTTCTTTCGTGGACCAGAAAAATGTCCCCTATGTGGCCAAGGTCTCTAGCACCTGCGGCAGGGATGACCGCACCTGTCTCAATAACTACCTCAACATCTATCCAAATGCAGGCCGAAACCACACAATCTACTACAATCCCATCGACCCCACCCAGGCAAAATAAAACCTGGTCCCGAACGTGGTGGCTACTGTATTTTTCTCGATCTGCTGCTTCCTGCTGGCAGTAGTCTATGCTCTGATGATCAGACAGTGTCTAAAGCTCAGGACAGCCTCCGACAGTAACGATTAAAATAATGATAATAGCAATGGCAAAAAAGTAAACTAGCCAGAAAATAACGATATCTTTTCCAACCCCAATCTTTATCCCAATCCCCCCTACCCTCCCTCTCAGCCTCTTAACCCATACCCTCCCTCTCAGCCAGCATACCCTCCCTCTCAGCCAGCATACCCTGGCATGCAACCAGCATACCCTGGCATGCAACCAGCCTACCCTGGCATGCAACCAGCATACCCTGGTATACAACCAGCGTACCCTGGTATTCAACCAGCCTACCCTGGAGTACAGCCTTACCCAGCCCAGCCCATTGTGGTGAATGTGACATGATGAATATTAATGGCAAGAGCATTTTCATATTCAATTCTGTTTTTTGTTGAACTTGACTTTCACAGGAGGGTCGAAGCGCAGCAGCCCCTTCAGCTTGACAATGGGCTATACGCTGGGGTCGATGGTCATGTCGTACTGGTGGAGCAGATAGATGAGTGCGAGCCGAGTTTCAAAGAGGGAGAGGTGCTGTCCGATGCAGTTCCTAGGCCCAGCCGAGAAAGGCAAAAAGGCATAAGGGTCTAGCTTCTAGTACCCGAACCACCTCTAGATCTTGAACTCATAAGGGTCTTTGTAGATGGACTCGTTGAACATGTTGATGTCGCTGCCCACGTAGATCACCGTCCCCTTTGGCACGAACAAGTCATCCAGGTACACGTCCTCCACCGACTCTCGGAAGTAGTTACCGTTACCCGGGCCCAACATCCGCTGCACTTCCTTTATGAAGCTGTTCAGAATCAAGTATTGTTTTCCTGAATTGCCGTTGAGATTGTCGAAGTCGAAGTCAGCGATTTCCTATTGGATCTGCCTGGCGATGTCAGGGTACTTGTTGAGGAAGTAGATGGAGGCGGTGACAAGGTGTGCGACAGTGCCTGAGCCTGCAACGAAGAAAGATTGGAAGTTGCAAGTTACGATTTAAAGGTTTTCCTACTTAGTCGCCCCGATGTTCTTTTAGTATATGAGGGACACAAGGTACTTCTAGTCCTGCTTCTTTTCCTGCCGACTCAGCCCTTTGTTTACCAGCTCTTTGAACACTCCCTGGAACCGGTCGCAAAGACTCTTGTACACCGGAGAGCTGTTCCCCGTCAGCATGTAGTGCGAGGTGGTCATTTCCTGGAAGGCGTTGATGAAGAGTTCATTGGCGAGTTCGGAGATGTGTCGGGACTCGATGTAGATGTCGGTGGTGTTGAAGTCTCCTACAAAGCAGCTGACGATAATTTCTGAGGTCATTTTGGCGACCTCCTTGAGGACAAAGACCTCCTTGCCCTAGAGGCGGTTCAAGTTACTCTTTATAATCTGGAAGATCTTCTTCGTCAAGAAGTTCAGGTACTCGTAGCTGAAGATCTACGACATTATCATCCGCCGCTCCGTGTGCTCCTTCCCCTACAGGCTCGCCAGACCTCTCCCCAGCGACTCGCGCAGCAGGTTGAACAGTCCGGGATACTTCTTGAACGACTTTGTCTGTTTGTTGTGGTACTCCCGGAGATATCTCGGTTACAACAAAATCAGGAGGTTGTTTCTCATGAAGGTAGTGAGAACACAACTTCTCCCCTTGTAGAGCTCATTGGTTTTTTGGAAGAAGACATAGGCATTGGACTCCGAGTTTTTGTAGAGGCGGATGTAGCGACTCATGATCGGGAAGAAGTCCTCGACAAGGGCGTCTGAGGGGAGCAGCTTGGCGTAGCTCTTGAACCGGATGTAGGGGATCAGCACCACGTAGACGAAAAGGGCAAGGAGAACAAGTAGGAGGACGTAAACAATCATTGGTAATAATTGCTTATCTGTTGATGAATGAATATAACATGGATTACTTATAAGCTCCCTTCTTGGCCTCGTCTTTTTAATTTCTCGATGATCAAAAGCTTGGCTCTTAACTGCAAGGAACACGGACTACCCGTTTTTGGCTGGTGTCTCCTCGCCAGCTGTCTACAGCCGCCCCCCATGTGCCAGCTTTGCGTCAAGAGCATCCACTTGCACCCCCAGCAAAAACAAGTCCTGCTCGAGGACTTTGTCTAGGAGCTAAACAAAAAGAAAATAGAAAGGCTCAAGAGCCTCAACACCTCAGAGTATATCAAATTTAAAGACGAGATCCATCTCCTCACTGAGAGTCTCATTACGCTCTTCACCAACAAGTTCAGGGAGGTCGCACGACTTGTGCAGCTCTCCGCTTAGAAACTGGCTCCCGTCGACCTCAGCCTTAGGGACGTCTTTGCCCACATCGAAAACAGACGATATCACTTGATATCGAGGAGCCAGATAGAGTCGATAATGGGCCGTTTCGAGGCGAGGGAGGAAGAAGTGTCAGGAATAAAGGACCTTTTTGACACGATGCTGGAGTAGTTTGAAGACCTTTAAAGCAGAGTTAAAGGCCTTTTGGAGTGCAAGCTGTTCAAGAAACATTTCCTGAGCAGCGATTATCCCAAGGATTACTTCGATCGTATCAAAAACAGGATTTACGAGGAGGCCTCCAACTACAACTACCACTTTAAGCCTGTCAACAATCTCTAGTAATCTCAGGCTTTGATCCGGCAGGCCATGGAGGCACAGCGCAACGGCTTTAACTAGGAGAGTCTGACCCTGTTCTCCAAGGCTATTAAGCTAGACCCCGAGAGCCACATCGCCTTCAACAACAAAGGAATCCTTCTCAAGAATATGAGCAGGTTCGAGGAGGCGCTGCAGTCGTTTTCGACAGCAATCAACCTCCGGCCTGCCTGGCCGCTGCCTTATGTGAACAAAGCGAACGCCTTGCGACTGATCGGCAGGAATGACTCTGCAATAGAGTACTACAAGAAGGCAGTATAGCTGCAGTAGAGAAGCTTTCCAGTCATTTACAACTATTCCTAGGCCTTGTTCGCCCTCGATAGATTCGGCTAATGCTATTAAATGGTCCTCAAGGCCGAGCTCATTGACAGAAACGACCAGGACCTGCAGCTTCTCAAAGCAAAATGTCTGGGTAGGCAGCAAAAGGAGGAGGAGGCAGTCCGCTTGCTTTAGCAAATTCTTGCCAAAAATCCGCAGTGTGACTAAGCGTACTTTTAGATGGGAGTAATTTTCGAAGGGGAGCGCAAGTACGACCTGGCCTTCAAGTCGTATGAATCAGCTAGCAAACTGAACCCCAACTAAAAATCGTACATGAACGCAATGACCAGTCTGGTCAAGTTGATGGGAAGTGCCAACGACTTCCACTATTACCAGCCTGCCTTCAAGATCAAATGAATTCTTATAATGGACAATACTATACTCGCATCTTTCCAGAGGGCCCTCCAACTACTTCATGGGGAATATCACGACCCCGTCCCAAGTCGGCGCGAGGCCGAACTCTAGTTCATGCGAGTCGTTCACCAAGGTCACAGGGGGAGGACAAGCAAGTGATTAATAATGTTGAAAAAGATTTGGAGGGGAATGGCGAGACAGTCGAGCTTGCGGAAGCCGGTGATAACGGAGCTGTTTTGGAAGCTCCACCAGCGTACTGCCTAATCTTAAATTATAAAACATCTCCAATAATTCACAGCCAATCATCTGCCTCTCTCCTATACTTAGGTCAAGATCTTCCAGGAGCGCCTCCTATTTTTCCTCACCTCCAACCACCTCTCCCCTGACATCGCCAGCGCCTTATTATAGTTTGAGGGTCATCTCTACAACGATAAGTTTCTCGGGAGGGTGCTCGAGAAGCTAGCAGAGGAGTACCCTGAAAGCGAAGAGGAGGCCCTTCGCTTCCTCTAGGAAGTGGCATAAGAGTTGTAAATTCTGTAGAGCACACGAAGGAAAGACTAGAAGATGATGGTCTGGCAGTCGATGATGGGATTCCGGTCATCGTATCTCGCGCCGCGGTATCTCTCGCTAGAACGAGGGTGCAATTTCATCCTCCCCGTGCTCGAACGGTTCCAGCACCACAAAACTGAAATCCATTTCGGCTTTAATCAAGAACTTAACTAGATCACCTAGCCTGAATAGCTCTATGAAATGTCGCTCTACAAGAGGAGTCTAAACCTCAACCTCACTCTCATGCACACTGCCCTCGGTGAACTCTACAATCGCTTCGGACACTCCCTCGAAGCACTTGGCTGGTTCAGGAGTGCTTAGTTGCTAGCTCGCTTGTATTTGTAGGACTAAATGCAGCGGCTGCAAATGTAGAACTTTTACAGGATTTGGCTGGGCCTCGCCAAAAGTTTCAAAAAAATAAATTCCACCGAAAATTAGAATGTCTACCTAAAAAAGATATGCGGGTTCGCCAACTCGATTAAAGGCTCCAGGAGGGCCGACTTTATCCTGAGCAACTATGGGGTGCTTCGGTGGAGCTGCGAGGAGCTATTGGAGAGGGCCTAGTCGGGCGCAGAGCTGCTGGAGGAGGTAAAGCGGAGGAGTGCGTAGGCAGGCGAGCAGGAACAGTAGTACGAGCGGATTAAACAGTAGTGAAGATAGTCAATATATTCAATAGAACCTCCTCCTTATTTTGAAGAGGAAAAACAAAATAAGTAAAGTCAACGCCCATCTCCATTGTCTCATAATTTTCTCCCTCCAGCCTGCCTTTTCCGGCCTACTCCCATTGATCTGCTTATTTTTCTCTGCGGCGGATCGTCGACGCAGGTGCTGGAGTAAGGCAGGACTATCTTGGAGTGCCTGCTAGAGTGCACTCGAGTCGCAGTTCTCAGTCCTGACCCTCTAAAACTGTGCTGACTTGGCGAAATAAATAGCTCTCTAAAGTGAGCTAAGTGTGGATAGATCAAGCTGGCAATCGTAATCTTTAAGATGCTCACTGAGATCCTCCATTTATTATTTATTGGTTCATGCCGAACGTACATTCCCAGCCAGGATCCCTCCTGAGCTCTATCTCCGACACCTTCTTAGGGACGAGGGGGAGAAAGGCTGTCTCATTCTCGATTATGGCTACTCTCCTTATGCTGCTGATGGTGAGGAGTCGCAGGCCGCCCTCCATCAACTTAAAAGTGAAAGAAAAAAAAGGGAAAGGCAACGTCGATTCGGTGTTCTTCTAGAGAATAAAGATACTTCTGAGGGTGGTGATCCCGACCTGGCGTTGTGGAGAGGTGCTCGACTTGGTTTTACTCACCATATTTCTGGTATTCAGAACATTCCTCAGCATCTACATCGCCTCCGTCAACGGTCGCATTGTCAAGGCCATCGTCGAAATGAATCTTCAGAAATTTCTTAAAAAGATTGTAACTCTTGCTCTCATCGCAGTACCCGCCTCTTTTGTTAACAGCTATCTTGAGTACCTCAATAAGAGTCTCGCGATAAGGTTTCGCAAGCGGCTGACTTACTACTTCCACGATAGGTACCTGAAGGACATGACATTCTACAGATTATCAGGCCTGGACTCGCGGATCAAGAACCCCGACCAGAGGCTGACCACGGACATTGAGAAATGGGCAAACTCACTATCAGTAATCTACAGCAATTTTTCTAAGCCTGTTTTAGATATCATCCTTTTCTCGCGCAAACTGAGCTAGCTTGTGGGATTCGGCGGGCCCTCTATCGTCATCCTTTGGTACCTGTTCTCCGGCATCGTCATCAAGTTCATTTCCCCGCCCTTCGGCAAACTCATCGCCATCGAACAGACTCTCGAAGGCAACTACAGGACTTCTTAGTCCGACTTGGTCAACCATGCCGAAGAAATCGCGTTCTTCCGAGGGAATGATTGGTAGCGCAACCGCATTAACAACAATTTCAATGACCTGATGCGGCACAGTACTAATATCATTAACAAAAAACTCTTCATGGGCATCTTTGATTCGATCTTAGTAAAATACGGGGCTCTGATGGTTGGATATGGAGTGGTCGGACTCCCTGTCTTCGGCCCAGGGAGCGAGGCCTACTTGGCCAGTATCAATAACGATCCAAGCCTAATAACTCGTGACTATGTGAGGAACTCCTCACTGCTAATTAATCTGGCCAAGGCTATCGGGAGGCTGGTGGTATCCTACAAGTAAATCCAGCAGCTGGCCGGGTACACTAGTTTAGTATATGAAATGGAAGAAGTGCTGATGGACCTTGAGAGCGGCAGGTTTATGCGAGCGCAGGTGGTCAAGGGGACTGACAACAAGCCGCAGCAGGAGATCGGGAACCTCAACCAAATAAGCAAAGGAGTCGTTATTTAGGTCAACGATAAAATCACCTTCTAAAATGTGCCCATAGTTTCTCCCAACGGCGACACTCTCGTTTAATCCCTCACCTTTTCCATTAACAAGGGAATGAACTGCATCATCACAGGGCCCAACGGCTGCGGAAAAAGCTCTCTCTTCCGCATTCTCTCAGGGCTCTGGCCCCTGGTCGACGGGAAGATGTACCGTCCGCGGATGGAGCGGCTGTTCTACATCCCACAACGACCATACCTGCCATGCGGGACGCTGCGTGACCAGATAATTTACCCGCAGAGCAAGGCGGAGATGATCTTCAGCGGCAAGAAAGACGATGACCTGCTCAGACTGCTGTAGAACGTCAAGCTTGGTTATATTGTGTAGCGTGAGGGAGGATTCGACGCCGTCAACGACTGGAATGACGTCTTCTCAGGCGGTTAAAAGCAGCGGGTGGCCATGGCCAGACTCTTTTACCACAAGCCTCAGTTCGCCATTCTAGATGAATGCACCAGCGCCGTTTCCGTCGACGTATAAGCGATACTTTATACCATGGCCAGGGAGTTGGAAATCACTTTGTTTACAGTGTCCCATAGACAGACACTATTTAAATTCCACGAGTACCAGTTGAAATATGATGGCGAGGGTGGGTACACATTCGGACCTCTGCCTAAAATTTGAATATCATGATAATTGAACCCCCTGAAATTTAGTTCGGAAAGCAAGCAAGGATCACGCTAACGAACGAAGGCTAGAAAGCACTCAGTTTCAAGGTGAAATCGAACCGAGTGACTTTGACAGCCAAACCCAACATTGGGAGACTGGGGCCGATGGAATCAACCGAGATCTAATTTTGTATGGTGGGAGAGTTTCAGGACAACCTAAAATATATGGTGAGCTGGATTGAGAAAGAAACAGTGTAGTCGTCAACGGATCTCTGGAAAACAGCCAATAGCAGACTAATAAAAGTCAATAATCAGCGGGCCTGCTCCACCTCCTCGATCTCCCCTAGCATCGAGGTCGACTCAGCCTCCCTCCACGACCTCGAGGACCTCAGGAACAAGCAGATGATACGTAGGACCTAAAGCTCCAGTTCAAACTCTTCAAACCTAAGGAGGATCGTCAGCTAGCTCAAGCACTAAAGGGACTAGCTAAAGAACTGCGTTCAGCGGCTGTGCGGGGCAGTAGAGAGCCTGCAGAACAAGAAGCAGAGGTAGGGCGAGGCGGGGACCGTAATCATGATCGTGGTCTGTGTGGTAGTGGGAGTGATTCTGTCAAGAATGTCGATCCTCTGATCAGGCAATTGACAAATCATCATTGAAATAAAGATGTATGGCTGGAATGTAGCGTTCTCCCTCTGGCATCTAAAGCTCCTCGTACTCTTCGTACTCGTTCTTGATGCCATTCTCGCTGAGAGTCCGGCCCATGTCCAGACACTTGCCGTGCCGCTTCCAGGTGTAGCTCTTTGCATGGAAGTTTATCTACAGGTATCGTTACAGGATTTCGTTGATTGTCTACTCTTATGGAACTTCCAGGGTTATTTCTTGCTCCGAGAGCACATTTATAATGCGAATCGGTCTCGATTTCTCGGTGAGCATCCCGATGCTCAGCTAGCTGTTCAGCCACCAGGGAGTCTACAAAAGATCCTCCTTCTCAGGACTCTACGGCAGGTTTAGGAAACGGCCTTGAGGACAATAGTAAATGAGTTTGCCTGTCTTGGTGTCAGTGCAGGTCCTGGGCTTTTTGGTAGAAGTCTAGAACCAGTGGGTAATGTCAGTGCCTGCAGCTGCAATGATGGGTAGAGTTTCTTGAGAGGCGATATGCGTTTGAACTAGATGAGTAAGATCATAGACCCTGCCGAAGAAAGAAAGCCATAAGTCGTTGGGTGTATTGTGGACCTTTACTTCAGAGCTGTTATAGTAGCGGCGACGCGGGGACGGCCGCGCCATGAATTTGTTAATTATTTAGGGCATAAATTATGAGTTTCACTTACTGACCAGCTTATCGATAGCTGTGAAGAGGCACCCGTTCGACTCCTACAATGTCCGAACTATCAGCCCTTTGTCCGTTATACCCAATTACTTCTCGAAGAACTCTATCTCGCTCATGTATTTAATTGTAAGCCGCGCCATCCGCGACTCCTCTGATTCCTGCACACCCCACATGTTCTGACCCCACAAGCCCTGCAGGCCTCCGAAACCCATGCTAGGCTGTGGGGGTGCCGAGCCTGGATTAGCCTTGTTTTTCATCGCGTTCATAATTGTTTAAGGATTGACGACTTGTTTTAGAAGCTCCGGATTATTGAGCATATGCTGGAAAAATGGGTTGTTTTTAAACATCTGGCTCATGCCAGGTGTGTTTTATATCGCCGCTCTGAGCGTGTCAGGGTCATTAAGGAGACTTTCCATCATGCTCATGGAATGTGGGTCGTTAACAAGCTTTTCCATTGCCTCCGGGTCAGCAATGGCACTGAGAGCGGAGTTATACTAGGGCATGTGCCTGAGCTGGTAATTTCCGAAGCCGACAGGATTGAAGGAGTCAGAGCCAGTGATTAAGGTGGGAATGACTTGTTCCTTAACAACCTATTTGACCTTTTCTTTCTGGTGGGTTATAAAGATGGTGTTGCCAGGCTTGTAGCCCAACTCCGAGATGACTGCATCGTCTTTAAAAAGCTTCCCCTTGTAGACCACTCTCAGGGACTCGGATGGCAAGTCCACGATTTCTGCCACTGTGTCCTTCAGGTCTCCCACCGTGCCCTCCAGAGGGAACTCCACAACCAGAGTCTCCTTCAGCACTTTAAGCGTCAAAGTCACTTACTATTACATCTATTAATAGTCACTATTATGAGGCAAAAGACCTCCACCCCCTCCTCCAGATAGCCGAGCGACACAAGAGGCCACTCAACTCGACGGCAACTCTCTTCCCCCAGACTGTCCCATCAAGACCCTAAAGTCCGGAGGGCAGTGAAGCTGATAAGCAGCTCGCGGACGAAGTAGGACGAGCCTGCGGGAGGGGAGCCGGAGTTCTTGGCGCAGGAGCGGGAGAGCAGGTGCCAGTAGATGATGAGGTGGTTCGAATCAAACTATGAAATTTCCAGTCTGAGGCAGCCGTCATACCTCTATTTCAAGGTCGACGAAAAGTCATTCGTTCAGAAGGCATACCTCTGTCAGTACCTCCACAGCCACTTCGGCCTCATCGCTGCATCCTTCCCCGATAAGCTCCTGATCGAGTTCATCGACTACATCCGACTGCGCACCTTGTCCCTGGGTGAAACTTTGAGTCCGCTTGCGGAACGGGTGTGCGTGTTTGTGCATTCGGGGTGCCTGGAGAGCAAGTCAGGTGAAATATTTAGAAACAAGATTATAAAGCAGCTTAAATAGGAGTAGCTAAAGTGCACATAGAATGCTTAGCTCATTGTTATAGGATTGAGCGACCTGTAGTATCAGTGGCAGATCCTCAAGCAGACCCGCAAGTAAGACATCCTAGAATTCCTCAGGACCCGCTCCATCCTCCGCAAGATGCCACCCTCCAAGACCGACCTCTTCTACAGATAACTTAGACTCTAAAGCTTCGAGCACGGGGAAGCTGTCGGAGACTACAAGTTAGGGCGGGACTTCCTTGGGATCGTCTTCAAAGGAACCGTAGTAAAGAAACTAGAAGTTTCAGTCGAAAAGTCAAATTACATTCCTTTCACGAAAAATTTGAGCAACCGCCACCGCCTCAACCGCAAGATAACCAACCGTTACCAGCTAAGAGTAGTGTTCAAAGAAGGAGAGTTCTTCGGATACGAGAACCAGCTCAACGGCGTAAAGGAGGTGGACGAAAACTAATACTATTCCGATTAAGGATGCGTTGTGATGCTGATACACACAGATGTACTCAAGTTGTTGGACTAAAAGTAGCTTATGCTTTTTCGGGAGGAAAAATGCAAAAAGTTTCCTGAAAATTACGAAAAGATGCAGGACTTGGTTGTCAAGTAGCTCCACTCCTACTCGCACGAACTTGCCATAAAATCCAAGGCCATAGAGCGGCACCTGGCTACTTTCAACTGCGAGTAGCTGTAGAAGCGAGAGGAGCGACTGCGTCCGCGAGTGAAGGAGTGGGAGCAAAAGCTGAAGCGACAGCTGCGGCGGAACCTGATTCGGTCGAAGCTTGAACTAATAAAGTAACGGATTAATCTTGAAAAATGAAATATGTTACGAAAAGGGAAATTAGATAGGCTGGCCAGCATCGAGCAGGAGTACATGAACCACCGCCAGAGGCTCCAGCTCATCCAGCATAAGTCTCAACGGCCCAAGCTCCACTCCGTTGATCAGCCCAGGAAGCTTAGCATCAACGGCAAACTCATCAAAGAGAGGGAACTCGAAATTCAGCGAACTAACAAATCAATAATTAAGCGGCTGAACTACATCCTGAGCAAGCCAAGCAACTTCACTAACAACCCGCGCGCAATAGATAGTCACATCAAGTAACTTTAGAAGGAAATAGTTAACAAGCGCAGTCTTAGCCGGGTGAACAGTTCGAGGAGCTCCAGGAGCTCTTTGAGCAGGAAGAACTCAGTGCGTATAAAAAATGAGAATCTCATGCTTGCTTAAAAAATAGTGTCTGCCAAGCCGACAGTTCCTCGGTTCAATCGGCAGCACTCATTGCTCCAATAAAAGGAGAAGAAGATGCAGAGAGTAAGCCGGATAAAGGAACTAAAGACCATGATCGACCGGAGAGTGGGTCGGGCTGTCGTCTTCCACGACCTGCTCAAGTGATATGATATGATCAAGGAATATATGTTTAGTCGTTGTATATCGGGCTCGGGGGGTCGCACTCTTCGCATAGCACGCTCTACTTCCCTCTTATCGCCCTCCCGCACATCTTACACTTTCGCTTGCTCACTACCTTGCACCTGCACAGCGGACACACCTAGGATTAATTAATCCACTCACAAAAGCACGCCCGATGAAAGGCGTGTCCGCACCCGAGGACAATCTTGGCGAGGCGCAGCTCATCCAGACAGATGGAGCAGACGAGTTTGGCGGAGGTGGAGGTGGAGAGAGGCTTTCCAGTAGACAATATAAAGGCAGTGTTGTGTCTGTCAGGCGTGAGGAAGCCTTAAAACTCGGAGTCCATTCGCACTCGTATTCAAATTATGATAATCTTTATCACAAGGGCAGTCTTCTCTGCCCCCACTTCAGATTTGGTCACTGGCCTCACTCTCCCCTACAACTTGCCCTTTTATTCCGGCTATCTCGATATCTCCAAGGGCAAATCATTCCATTACGTGTTCTTTCCCTCTCAGAGCTCATCGGCGAAGGACCCGGTGGTGCTCTGGCTGAACGGAGGGCCTGGATGCTCGAGCCTGGACGGGATGCTCTACGAAAACGGCCCTTTTATTTTCAAGGAGCCGATGAACGACACTCTAACAGCGAACCCTAATTCCTGGAACAAGAAAGCCAATCTTCTTTATTTGTAGAGCCCAGGGTCTGTGGGATTCTCTAAAGGGCCAGTACAGTCCGACGACATGAGCACCTCCCAAGACAACCTCGATGCCTTGCTCTCCTTTTTCACCAAGTTCCCCTAGTTCAAGAACAACGATTTCTACATCACAGGCGAATCCTATGCAGGAGTTTATGTCCCTTTCCTTGCCTGGAGAATCGACAACCACAACAACCAGCGGCTCGTCAAGGAGAAGATAAGTCTCAAAGGTTGGATGGTGGGAAACGCTTGCACCCACCCAACTGAGTGTTACCACCCTCACTCGGAGGGACGGAGCTTCCACACGTTCACGTTCCTTTACAAGCACGGGTATTTCAGCTAACTCGAATATCAGAACTTCACAAAGATTTGCACCAGCAACTACTAGTCTAATTAGTGCCGCGCAGCCAGGACCTTCCTCTTCAACAAGTTCAGGGCCACCAACACCTCCATCTACAACCTTTACACTCCCTGCTACTTCGACCCTGACCGTCTCCAGGCCACCTCTCGCGATGGCGCTCTTCGCTCCCTTAGCTGCTAGAGCTAAGGGGCTGCCATCAGGTTTCTAAACGACCCGAAAGTGAAGGCGGCCTTTCACGTGGACAGTTCCGTGCGGTGGGATATCTGCAATGACTAAGTCAACGGCAACTACACCAAGTACCCAGAGCAGTCATATTGGATCTACAAAAAACTCATATCAGAATACAGAGTCGTACAGTCCTCATCAGTGGGTCTACTCTGGAGATGTTGATGGGGCTGTCCCTATCACTGGAACCAAGTTCTGGTTTACCCGCATTCAAGAGGAGAAGCCCTTGGACGAAGTTAAGCCTTGGCGTCCCTGGGTGAAAAAGGGGGATCACCCTCACGAAGACCAAGTGGGAGGGATGTTCTGGCGGCTGAAGAACCTGACTCTGGTGAGCTTCCGGGGGTCGGGACACATGGTGCCGCAGAACGACGGGTTGGGAGGGAGTATCCTGCTGGACTGCTTCATCAACGACAGGGAGATGCCGAGTGGCTGAATCATATTTAATCTTGGAAACACTAAAAGATGAGTTCGCCCTGCTCGTTCTAATATTCCCTGATCCGGTCCTACGTCTTCAGCTCGTTCAGCTACATCGTCTCGCTGTTCTCAAATGTCGCGTCCTTTGGGTGGAACATGTGTGCGCACAAGTCCAGCACCGTCCGCTTGTCAATTTCTGCCGCCTCATTCTAGCTGGTATTGATTTGCGAGTATTCCTCAACAAACTCACTAATCTGTTCCACAAACCGACATGATTCCAACTGAGCTTTAAAAGGGTCTTTGGAAAGGTAGGAAAGACAGATCAGGATGTGCATGAGCACTGACACGTTTATACGTTCTCTCATCAGCTTGAGGAGAGACTCGAGCAGCCTAAGAACTAGTTCAGGCTTTTTGTAAAGGTAGTCGAGGGTGGAGGGAGTGTGAATGACGTTCGCGAGGATTGCAGACCCGAACTCAAGGGTGAAGGGGTGGATGGTAGCGGTCAATGATTTGCGGAGAAGGTTGAGAGTCCAGTTGATCATGTCGTATTCGACGTAGATAGGGATCAAATTTTCCTTGATAGAACATTTCTGAAGGAGGGCTATGCAGAATCGCTGCATTACCGACCCATTCGACTGTTCCTTGCACATCTTCAGCACCCGCTCAATCAGCTGTGAGTTTTACCCGTTCCGAGTCAGGTACTCGACTCCGCGCAGCGTGCTCGATATTATGCTCAGCAGCGGCAGGAAGCTAAGTCGGATGGTGGGAGTGGTGATGTCGATGAGGGAGAGAGCAAAGTCGAGTCGGTCAGTCTCCTCGATCTTGAGGATATCATTGCGAATGAGTTCGTAGACCAAATTTTTCCTGAGTTCGGGGGAGATCTGCAGGGCGTTGACTCTGAGGCTCAGGAAGACTTAGGCCATGCCTTCCAGGTTTTTTTCATTGTAGTATTTGTCTAGCTTTTGCTTGTGCTCGAGCATTACAGTCTAGGTGGGTGGCTATCCGTCCGGCTTCCCCTCGTTCTGGATTATTTTATGGAACTTGCTCAGCTGGACCTTATAGTTCTACATCGCCTCGATCAAAGTCTAGTTCCGCGTCGATTCCCTCATCGAGTTGACCAGTTGCAATAGGCTTATGGCCACAGAGAAGACTTGCTTGGACGAATGAAGGACTTGTTGGAACTTTTTGTGATGGTCCTTCATGTCCTTCTCTAAGTTGACTTCTTTGCGAGACTTGTTGGGAAAGTTCTTGATGAGACTGAGGATCCTTGGAATTTCTTAAAGTTTGAATTCCCTCGATTTGGACTTGGTGTTTTTGGAGAGAAGTTAACCTTGAAAACTTAGGGCCGTCCTGCTGAAATCGTTGCTTTTCAGGTACTATGACACCAGCGAGTTGGCTTCCTACAGATCCTGTGACTGCATTTGAACAACTCAAATTATAATGGCTGCCAAAAAGGAGGAGAGCGAGGGAATGTGGCTGAAAAGCGAGTCTTCAGTGGGGTCGGAGGAGCTGAATGTGCGAAGGAAGCACAAATCATGTCTGGTGGTGGTGGAGGACGCGATGGCTGTGTTGGTATAGGGCTGCAAAAAAAGCATAAAATAAGTTTTATAGAGATTTTACTAAGAAGGCGCTTTTCAGACCATGGCCTGGCAGGTCAATTTCCCCCCAGTCCGCCTAGATAATCCCAAGGACTTACTCAAGCTCCACAACGAACTCCTAGAAAAGTACTCTCCTCATCAGGTTCAGGCAAAGGAGAAAGTACAAAATCAACTGGTCCATTTAAGAAATACGCCTCGCTTTGTTCCTCGCCCATCTCGTCGCCAACTTCAGGAATGAGGGGATCCAGCAGCTGCCTCAGGAAGACTGGGCGCTGATAGCGAGATGCATGCCGGGTAGGAGTGCCGAGGACTGCTTTTTCAAGATCCTGTCGCTGGAGAAGAAGTCGGTGAAGGAGTTCAAGTGGCAGTCGGAATAGGATAAAATTCTCTTGGAGTTGGTTAAAGTTCCCGAAACAATCGACTGGACCTGTGTAGCCAAATAGCTTTACAAAAAGAACCCCAACAGCAACAAAATCTATCGCTCTGGCAAGCAGTGTAGGGAGCACTTCTACTGCCACATCGATCCAAACATCAAAAAGGAACCCTGGACGGCCGAGGAAGACCAGAAACTCCTCGAGCTCCACGAGAGCTTCGGAAGGAGGTGGTACCAAATCAGCAAGCTGCTGCAGGGACGCAATTAAAATTCGATAAAGAACAGGTTTTCCATTATTTGCAAATAAAACGTCAAAAAATACAAGAAGCAGATATCTATCGAGGAGCACCTGGCCGAAATGGAAAATCGACACTCGGTCCACCCCCAAAACACCACAATTCACTCCACCTTTTTCCCAGAAATTCAAGTCAACTCACCCTCCCTGCTCCTAAGTCTTATTTCTAACACGTCCGGAATGCCCAGCAGCAAGGTCTAATAGAACATCGTGAGTTGCATGTAGGGTTTCAGCAGCCTGTCGATCAGCAAAGACTCGAAGTACCCATTCCCGAGCAGCATCGATGACATCAGCGAAAAACTGTGGCGTTCAAGCTAGTTTGAGAAGGCAGATAACATTTCAGACGAGATGATCTCTGGTGACTTAAACCAGCTACCTAAATGCGAGTGATTAATAATTCAATACTTCTCGTAGTTCTTTAGCACCTGGCCGCCCAAGCACCATCCTGTAGCTAGCCCCATCAGCAATCCGTTCACTTGCATTAGGATCGGCAACACAGCGAAGTTGCTGCTGAATTTTCCTGTGAGTCCAGCTTTCTTGACGAGCTTGATGAGCGGAACGTACAGAGATGAACCCACTAGGAGAGCAAGAAACCCTTTGGCCTTTTGAGTGTGTTACGTAAAGTTGTACGGTGAACAGGATCTGGTCTCCTGCGATTTGCGTTCGGTCAGACTAATTCTAGACTTGGAACTTGGTGTAATTGGGGGTTTTGTACTGTAGTCTAAGGTCGTTTTCTGATGATCTGAGGGTGCGTTGGTAGCTGTCCTCCCTGTATTACTGCTTTTTCCATAACCCCTTCTAAAAGTCTTACATTAAATGCCTAAATCTAAAAAGGAAGAGTCCAAATAGGAAAAGCCCCAAAAGCTCAAGCCCGCCCAAGCTGTCCTCATTAGGCACATTCTTTGCGAAAAACTATCTAAAATACAGCTCGCCTACGAGGCTCTACAATCTCAGCCCTTCGACAAGGTGGCTGAATAGTTTAGCGAGGACAAGGCGCGGCAAGGGGGCCTGTTAGGGTGGAAGAGCAAGGGAAGCCTGGTGCGGGAGGTATAGTAAGTGGCGTTTGGACTGGAGACATCGTCGGTGAAGAGCAGGGTGTATAATAAAGTGCCAGTAAAGAGCTAATTTGGGTATCACATAATAATGGTGGAGGGGAGGAAATGAGCTTATCAAGTTAGCTGGAGTTTTTACTTCAAAATTTGTTGAGCGAGGGAAGGCAGACTGCCTCTCAGGCTCGCAAACTTCTCGCGGTTTGACGACTAAAGCTTTTGGATCAGCTTGCTTGCACACTTCCGAACCTATGAGTTCTTGTGCAGGAGTTTCTGAATTGAGAACTCCAAGATGGGAGCAGTTAGTAGGCCTCCTTTGTCGACTAAGAACTAAACTAACTCGATGCGAGCAATGATGTTCTTATCGGTGAGACTTTCGGGCTTGATGAGGTGAGTGATGATTTGGACGGGACTAGAGAAAGGACTAGTGGACAGGGCCTTGAGCAGTCTATCGGCCTCGTTCTTTAGCTTCATGTTTATGTCTCCCACTCTCCTTATTAACTAAAGCACAATCTGATCAACTAGACCAGCAGCATCGTTAGGGTCTCGCTTGTCCCCGAGCTTCAGCAGCTGGAACACCAGGTTTATCCCCTGCATCGTCAGCTGGAATACCGTCTCCCGCTGCAGGGCCAGAGCCAGCGTGAGGTAAGTCTTGAAGAACAAGGCCGGAAACGCTTTGACCACCTAGCTAATCATGTTCTAGGCGTCGACGGCTCCCTAGAGGCGGTACTTCCAGAACTTGCTGCCCAGCTTCCGAGCGACGTCCTTCCCAAACACCTGAATGTAGAGTGCAAGTTACCTTTACTTGTCCTCAGTTAGTTCCTATGGTTATTCTGGGAGCTTGGAGGTGGGTTACTAATCCTCTGTGACTTGCTTTCTGCTCATATGAACTGGTAGCATCCGCTCATCCTGTGGGTTGTAGACAGGCCTCTCCTCCTCCTGCTCTTCGAATTAGCTTGGCTCCTCCATGATCTCAGTCTTTATGACGGAAAACTCCTAGATCTAGCTGTTAAGAGTCTGCTTGCTTTTTGCGCGGGCAGGCTTGTAGGCGCTAGGAGAGCGTTGACCTGCGGTGAGCTTGACACGCTCGATCTCCTCTTTGAGAGCCTTGGCCTCGTCGTAGTCCTACAGCGAGATGGCCTCTCGCTTGCGTTGCTCCAGGTCCTTGATGATGTTCGCCACTTTATAGAGTTTCTCAAGTTTCTCTTTGAGCCGCTTTGCTTCGTCGAAGTCCTATTGTTCCACTGCGCTCTGCTTCTCCTGCTCCAGTTTTCGCACCTGCTCAGTGAACCTGTCTTCGGCAGGCCTTCCGCCCCCTCGGTTGTGGGGGTCAGACAGGGGAGTCTCCTTGAGTCGCTCGCTCTGCTGGCTGCGGATGTTGTCTTTGGGGATGAAGGCGGCCCTGGAGGAGTCGAATGATATGTCAGTGACTCCGACCTGCTCGAAGAAATTCTCTTTGTTTTAGTAGGGACGTGCGAAGACCAGCTTGAAGATGTCCGAAGACAGCTCCATCTCAAACGTCTTCCGCTAACGCCCTCCCTGCGGCGAGTTCTGGAAGCTGAATGTCCCGAAATACCGGAATTAGCTGCCGTTAGTCGTCGTGAAGATATCCACTTTGCTGCTGATCCTAGACTGATGACTGGTGATGGCTAGCCGCTTGACATGGCAGCCCCTGGGGAGCTGAAGTATGAGTTCCTGGGGATAGCTGCAGAAGCGGGCGGACTGCCAGCCTGAGCTGGCCCTAGTGACGAGGGCCTGGGGCGGGTAGTTGGGCTCGTAGCTGGTGCAGGAGAGAATGCTGAAGGGGATCGTGTCCATTATAAGTTATAAAATCAGGTCACTCGCTATATTTTTCCTTGACTTTATTCAGCACCAAAAGGCACTTCGCCCGCACTCTCACTCCCTCCTTAGGCTCCTCCAGCCGCTACACCCACGCCCGCTTCTACGCCAGTTGGTTGCGTTGCGCTCGGTCCGCCTCTAGCGTCCGCTTTATCGACTGGAAGGAGTGATTGTAGAGTGCCAAGAGTAGTTCCGAGGGAGACTCCTAGCAGCGCTCCATCTGAATAGAAAAGAGCAATATCCGTCCCTTGTCAGAGATAGAAATGTAGGCAGAAAGCAGGCCCTTCTCGAAGCTGTAAATCGCTTTGGGCTAGTGCAACTCTTTGCAGAATATCTAAAGCAGCTGGACAGTCTGCTAAAGCTCAGCATTCAGCATCACTGGCGACACAGTGCCGAAGTAAACATTCTCCGCCTCGAACACGAAGAGTGAGCCGCCGAGGTCGTTTTCTGCCTGGACGAAGTAGGTGTAGATGGTTCGGGCCTGCAGTGTCTCTATCTGATTGATGGAATCCTACATTAAAATCACCTTTTAAGCTTCTTTTGCTTCCGGATACGGTTCTAGATCTCCTTCACCCGCTGTTTGGCCGTGAGATGCCGCTGCTCCTTCTTCTTCTTCTGGCGGACCATCATGAGCTGTTTGCGCTTGAGCTTCTCCTTGTTGTTGGTGCCACCGCCCTTTTCCTTGGGCGCGAAGGTCTTCTTCTCTTTGGGGAGACTGGCCTGCTTGAGGAGACTCTCACGTTTGCTAAACTTGAAATATCCTAGATCCTAGGGCTGCAAGAAGCGGTCTGCGTTTTCCTCTTGGTAAGGCGAGTTTTCCTAGTCGTCCTATTCCTCATCCTCCTCTGACTCGTCATCCTCTTCATCTTACTCTTATTCTTACGAGAGCTAGAGGTTTCGGCCCAGGTCTTGTCTCCTCCCGATGTTCTCCTCCTTCAGTCGATCGCAAAGCTCCTCCTCGTCCTCCCCGCTTATGTCCTACCACTACGACTAACCCTCGCTCGAACGCTCCTACGCCTCCAGTCCCTACCAATCTAAAACCGATTCTCCCTCTCCCTCCTGCTCTTACTATTACTACAGCAGCCCCTTTTTGATCCCCTTCTTGATAGCCATCCACTCGTCGTCGTCGAGAATCCGCTCAAAAAGGACCTACTTGCCCTCGCCGAGAAGGACAGCTCCCTCGACGAGCTGTCTGCGCTGAACCGTCTAATCTTCGTCCTTGGGCTTTCCCCTGAGCTTCTGGGGCAACAGCTTTCTATCTTGATCTCTGATGAGGTTGATAAGGGCCTTGCATGCTGAACTCACGTTCTTGTTTTTGTACTAGTAGTAGTTGCAAATGTCAGCCACCTGGTCTTCATCGAGGATTTCGGGCAGCACCGAATACATCTCCCGCAAGCAATTCAGTCCCATCGTCATCACTGGCTCCGAGTTGTTCTAGCTTATTATCTTCGCAATCAAGATCTTCACAGGTCCCTATAAATCCTCGACTTGCACCTCGGGATGCACTGCCTCCGCGAGGAAGGTCAGGATCCGGAGCAACTCTTTTTGGGCCGGGTTCATGAACTTTGTGAGGTAGTTGTAATAAGGACTCAGCTTGAGCCTATGTCTGCGGATCATGCGGGAAATTACGGCCATGAAGGTAAGTTTGACGGAGAAGCGCTCCTCCTTGTGCTGGAGTTTTGCGAAAAGTTTTTCGCAAAACTTTTGTGGGGCAAAAATTTGGTCAATCGGGTAGTAATTACCCTCTCCTTTGCTTTAGAGCTTCCTTTTCTGCTTTTTCAAGAGCTTCTTCCTCTTCTTCTGCAGGTCATTTGCCTTCTTCCGGGTCTTCTTCGAAATGCCCTTCTGATCCCGCACTTGGAAAGGGTCCTACTATTACGAATCTGACTCGAGCTTCTCCTCGAAGGTCGTGGAGAGGAGAAAGTAAGAAGCGGCAAGGCGGAGCTTGTAAGAATCGTTGAAACAAGCCGAGGCAATCAAGTTAACAGTATGAGCGTCTCTCCACAAATTTTTGTGGAAGAGTTATATGGTGAGTTTGAGTGCCCGCCGGACACCGCCGTCGCTCTGCTTGTGGATCATGTCCTGAATGATCTATTGGATCTGCCGGTTAATCCCCATGTTCTTGCGGTGCTGGTTGATCCGCTTCAGGTCATTTATCATGCTGCTCATTATCAGCTTCCTGAGGCCCTTGTCTTGGATGGAGAGCATTTCGAGCAGAAAGCGGGCTGTCTCCAAAGGAGGCATCATGCTCTTCGCCCTTAGAATTAGAAGCACACTCACACACTTCTTTCTTAAGTAAGGCTCCAGCACGTTCCCATACACCTTTAGTAACTCCGTTATGTGCTCCTTCAGAAATGCCAGATCCTGTTTGTAGAACTGCGAGACCTGGGCCAGAAAGGTGGCGAGTTGTACGAAGCGCTCATTGGAGTGACTAGTGGCCTGGAGGACCTATGCGAACTCGTATTTGAAGAGGAGGACGAAATGGTGTACCTCCTGGGCGTAGAGCTAGGGGTCGCGCTTCAAGGCGAGAAAGGTTTCCTCGAGCTTCTTGAAAAGCAGCTTGTCGTTCTCCTTGTACTGTTCAACAAGCTATTATGTTGTTTTCATTAATTATCAAGCAAGGGCCTTCACCCAGATCAGGATGTTCAGAAGCACGTCCAACAGGAACAGGCTCAGCAGCACTCGTCCTCCCCGTGACTCGCATTCCAGCTCCAGCTCCTCCTCCTTCGTCCCCATCTCCTCTCCTGCGCCGGCCACGTCCTGCTTGGTGTGGAGCAAGTTGCTTTCGACGCGGTCGAGAGCGTGGCCCTGCAGCTCGAGTTGGTAGGCCTGGCTGCCGATGATTTGGTTGATGGTAGCGGCCGTCCTGGTAAGTTCAGAGTTGTTAGACGAAAGTTTGGATTGATAAGTGAAAGAGCTCCTAATGGACTTTAGCTAAATCTTGAGCCTAAGGGTCATATTTTTGATCGCTTGTTGCTAACTGCTGTTCAGGTCACTCTGCCGCTCCATCTCCGCAATCCACAACCCTGCCTTCACGCCGAACTACCGAGTGTTATCGGTCAGTTGTTGGAGGGTCTACATGAAGGACTCAGCCCAGCGGGGAGGTAGCTCCTGTCGAGGAGGGAGTCTGGCCCGGCCTTTGACCTTGAGGAAGAGCTTGAACTTGGTATTGGTGTATGGTATGGGAATCATTATATGACTGTTTTCTGCGCGTATTTGTAGCGGAGGAGCATGTCAGCAGGCAGAGTCTTGTTGCTCTCCGTCTTATCCTTCATCGATATCCTAATTCGCTATCGATTGTTGGCGCGCTTCCTCCTGAATAACCTCACTATCCAGTAGTTGCTCGAAAACGCCTACTCGAAGTGAGTCAGTTTTCCGACGGGACTAACTTGCTGTTTGCGATTGACGTCGTAGCCCTTGTTGTAGGTATGTTCGAGTTTGTAGTTGGAGAGACGGAACATGAGACTATTCTTCATATGGCTGGGGGCTCCGTCGTCAAGTCTCAGTCCTCCTCCGAAGTAGTTCTACATCTTGATGTGGGGATATACACCTCCTCCTATCATAACCATCCAATAGAACTTGTTGATGTCGTCTCCGGAGTACCCGGAGAGCGCACCCGAAATCACCAGCACCAAGTCCACGTCGTGCCGCTAGCAGATCTCGAACGCCTCCTCCTCGGAGCTGGCCATGGCGAGGCCAACAGTGGCGATGTGGGTGTTATTCCAGGTGTTGTTGTCGACGAGAGTGGTGCGGTTGGAGAAGCCAGTGATCTGGTAGCCGTAGTCCCACCATGACATGACAATCTCCTCGGGCTTGGTATTTACTCTTAACCAGTAATAGGCCTACCTATAATCGTCTATTATTAACCTTGAGCCGTCTCTACTCTTTGACTATATTACAACTGATGGGTCCGAAAACGACTACGCCGCCATCAGCACCGAGAAGTTCACGAAGAGGTACAACCCACACATCAGTCCTCCCACAAGAAACAAGCCGATCAGCGCACTCATCTGCCGCTTCTGGCTGCCGAAGCGGAGGGACTTGAAGGCTTTTGAAATAATCCAGCTGATTCCGATGGCGGCTGCAGCCACCTCGGCAGGCCCGAGTATTAAACTAAGACGAGACATAATCCCCGAGAAGTAAACAGCCAAAAGTAGATAAAGGCCAAGAAAGATCATGGTGGAAGACTTATGTCCGGCCTTGTAGATTTTATAGATGCCGATGGGAGCCAGCAGGTGGATCACGTGGAAGTACGCGAAGAAGGTCTTCAGGTCAGGCGCTGAGTGCTCCGCTACCGACGCTATTATCGGAATATACTTTTGCGCATAGGTCGGGTCGATGAGAGTCATGGAACGACCTGTGAAGTAGGTTTTGCCTGAATACAACAGGTAGATGAAAAGTGCGCCGTAGAAGAGTCCTATGGCGACCAAGAAGAGGGAGGCGAAGAAACGCTTGAACCAAGCGAACTTGGCCTTGAGATGCTGGGTGAAGAAGTAGACTTGGAGGACTAGAAAGACTCCGTGGCTTATCATGTGTTAGGAGGACTCTACTGCCAGAAATCGAACGAATTTGATTTGCATAGCCATCATTGTGCTCAGAGTGTAGAAAATCGAGTAAGCCACGTAAATCTTGCAGTCCAGTCGGCCCAGCACCATCATTCCCAACACGTACACTGGAATTATGTTCATTATAAAGCTGTAACCTCCCCACGATGCCACCATGTAGAACATGCTCAAAGAACTTAGCAGTCCCCACCAGAGCGACCCTGTGTTGCAGGTCCGCAAGAACAAGTAGAAAGTCATTATCATGGCGAAGATAGCCACGCTTTAGTTGTCGTAGCCCCCACTGTGCGATCGAGACATGAAGGAGGGGAGGAGACTAATGATGAGACTGGCCAATAGCCCAGCGCCCTCCCTTTTGGAGACCTCTGAGACGAGGAGATAGGTGCTGAGACAAGTAAATATGGAGAAAATCGGCCCTATGAATACGCAGATCTAGCGAATGTCCACTGGAATCGCCAGTTGCTGCAGGATATAGTAAATTAGACCTGCCGAACTCATAAGTCCGGGATACACTGTTCCACCCACATCCCGTCCCAGCGGGTACCAGCTCTGGTTGTCAAACCAGTTCCAGAAAAAGTCGAAGTCGTGCCCCACCATTTGCTGGGTGGCTCGGTAGTTGAACCAGGGGTCGAACTCGTGGATGATGGATTCGAAGCGGATAATAGCGAAGATGCGAGAGAGAGCGGCGATTGCTGAGACGATGAGGAGGGTGGTGAACTTGACGGAAGGACGCATGTTGATGAGGAGCCTCTTCATAAATATCAAATAATAGGAAGGTATATAGAGATGCAACCTGAGTTTTTGAACGGGCTGGTCTCCAAGATGGAGGCGCTTAGACTCTAAGAGATCTCTTCCCACGTCTCCAGCAGGAACAGCTTCCGCTGCTAGAAGCCTCTCCCCTCCGGCAACTTCAGAGTCGATATCCCTATTGACCACGACGGACGCCTCTCCAGCCACGACGACTCCATTTCCCTCGACGATTTCAAAATCGTAGCCGTTATCGGAAAGGGGTCCTACGGGAAAGTCTACTTGGGCAAAGTGCACGGTAACGACTCAAAGCTATTTGCAATAAAGGCCCTGCGCAAGAAGGACATCATACAAAAAAATCAGATGGAGTATGTCCAAAACGAGAAGGACGTACTTGCTCACGTCCGCCACCCCTTCCTCCTCCAGCTTAAGTCCTTCTTCCAGGACGCCAAGCACTTCTACCTGGTGACGGAGTACGCGGCGGGAGGAGACCTGTTCGTGCGTTTGCGAAAGTAAGGTCGGTTTTCGAACGACGTGGGACTGTTCTACATGACGGAGCTGATAAGCGCTATCAAATATCTGCACGATTAACAGATCATCTATCGAGACCTCAAGCCTTAAAATATTCTTATATCTCAGACCGGCCATCTCCTGCTCGCAGACTTCGGGTTCGCCAAACACCTCCCCTCCGACCGCACTCACTCCATCTGCGGCACTCCCGAGTACCTCGCCCCTGAAATGATCCACTGTCTCAAGTCGAGCGGGAAGACTGGGTATGGGAAAGCGATCGACTGGTGGGCATGCGGGATCCTGTTGTTCGAGATGTTGGTAGGGTTTCCGCCCTTTATCGACAAAGACCCCATGCAGATTTACTCGAAAGTATAGGAAGGGATTATCTAATTCCCAAGGTTCGTCCAAAGCAGAGCTAAGGACCTCATCAAGAAGCTGCTCAATCCTAACCCCGCCAGCAGGCTCGGCTCCTCTGACAACGGGGAACTGCTTAAGCAGCATCGCTGGTTCCGCGGGGTCAACTGGGAGCGAGTGAAGCGAGGAGACATCGCAAGCCCGTGGATGCCGGTAGGTCTGGGGGAGGAGGGGTGGATGGGAGTGTAAGAGGTTGATTGAAATAATGTTGTGCTACGACGAGAAGTCGATGCTGCTGCAGAACGAGATCATAAAGATCATAAACCAGCAGTACGAGAAACCCACGTTTAACTCCTCCTTCAAAGGCACTTACGAGGAGTCCGCCAACTACTACTACAAGGAGGCCCGCAATCTCTACATCGCCAACATAGTCCTCAACAACCAACTCAAAAACATCAACTAGGAGCGCCGCTTCCTCGAGGAGCGTCTCGATAATCTCAACCGCAACCTCAAGGACAGTCAGGATGAGTCCAAACCCAAACGTATCCGCAAGTGCGCCAGCGAAATCGTCCGCAACTTTAAGTGCTCCTTCTGCCCAAAAGCCTATGGCTCCGAAGGCTCACTCTCTCAGCATATCAAGCTAAAACACCCCGAAGCGATGAAAAACTCTTTGGAAATTTTCAAGAAGGAAGACGATCAAAAATAGTGACTCTGGATCACAATCATTTCTGCTGTATAACATGCACGCATATCTTGTTCTTGTAGTTCTGCTTGGATGTCTACACCCCCATGTGCCAATCATTGCCAAGGGCATAGGCGATAAGCTCGCCTGAGGGACTGGACTCAGCTGTTATCACTGGCTGCTGGTATTGGAACTTCTTCAATGGGTTCTTGCTCACGTAATTGAAGGTCTCGATGGAACACTCAGAGCCCCCAAGGAACATATAATTTTTAGCCTTATTACTAAATCCGATGGTGTTGATAGGGAACATGTAGTTGATGCTGTCCTTTGTGCGCTTTTGACATTTGAAGATTGTTTCGGACTTCAGCTCGTAGCTCCCCTTGCTGGCCTGAATGCTTAGGATATTCCCCCGCGCCTACATGCTACCCATGAGTGCATAGTTTTTCTAGCTGTTGATGGCCACGCATTCTATCTGGGACTTGGCCCCGAAAAAACTGTCGATAAAGTTTAGCTTCATGCTCGATTTAAGCAGATTTAGATCCGTCAAACTCACCTTCTGGAGAGCTCCGCACAATAGCAGCGGGAATTTCATGTCGCTTTTTGTTATTTTATAACCTGTGCTGATGCTCGCAGCTGTTGCGCTCGCCCCTGGAGTGTAGAAGTTTAGCGTCTTGTCAAAGCTGGCAGCCATCACTGCATTGTACTAAGTCACCCAATGCAGAGTGCTGACTGGCAAGTTTTGCTTTCCCACATTTTGTGTGGAGCCTGTGGCCATGTCAACCATCCTGGTGGATCCGTCAGCACAGCCAATGAAGAGCGCGTTTCCATCGTTGCGCCAAGAGGCGCATAGGATGGACTAATCAACCTTGAACTGAGCTTTTTGTATGATGTTACTGGGTTGTACTTAGTAGATTTTGATGAAGCCGTCCCAGGAGGTGGCTGCAAACATGTTGAGGGAGGGGTTTTAAATCCAGCGGATGGCAGAGATGGAGTCCTCAATAGGCTGGCATGACGGGTGCATGTTAATATCCTTTTCACTCTCATCCTGAATCATCATTCCTATTCGAGAATTAATATTGGCCAGGCCATTTATAATCAAATCAGATGGTCAATCTCGAGAGGAATGCCTCCACCATTTTCACCCTCCTCAGGTACCTCCACTCCATCGGCTATTAGAAACTCTATTTCATCGGCAACATGTCACCAAGCGGCTGCTACTGGCGATGCACGATCAGGTGCAAAGGCACGGCAGAGACTGCGAATTTCAGTTCTGCGGCGGATGAGTTGTGGTAAATCGAGGGGTCGACGACGATTAGCATTCCTGAGTTGGCGAATAAATTTCTTGAAAAATACCAGGATCTTAAGAAATTAGGGAAAGGGAAAAACAAAGCATACAAGGACTGGTTCGAAAAGTTCTACCCCAAGCTCATGTACGGAGACGCCTACCCCATCTTCTGGGACCACGACGGCTACCATTGGTAGGACTTCTCGAATTCGTTGTCGCTGTTGGGGGGGAACCGGTCGACGTACCCGAGGCCTCCTCCCGGCTGGGACGAATGATGAATTAAACTAAATTGAAGAAAAAGCAGCTTAGATCAGTTACGATTTAGGACAAGATCGATTTCCAGCTCCACTCCCAGGATCCCAACATTTTCATCCCCGCCTTCCGCTTCTACATCGGCCTCCTCGACTCCCACCACCGCCTCTAAAAGGTTGTTATCCCCGAAACTCTCGTCGTCACTTAGCAGGGAATGTTCCTCCTCGAGTCAGGCAAGGACTATGTGGAATCGAAGTAGATAAGCTTCCAGGCTTTCGAGTCACTTGTGGAGGAGCGACAGTTGAAACTGGACAAGGAAATGTCTACGCAGGCTCACTACAAGAAAGAGCTGAACCACTAGTTGAATGATAAGCTGCCGCTAATAATCCAGCGTTCGCACACGGAGGTCGGAACATTCAAGAAGAACATCATGCTCTACCGGATGATCAAGGACAAACTCAGGATCAGGGAGATCGTTAACCATATCCAACAGCGCTTTATCATTCCCAAGGGCAATCAGGCTTCTTTCATTAGGCTACGCCACTTCACACCCTACTCGGGGTCTGCCTCGAACAGCTACGCTTACAAGCTGACCAACAAGCGTTCTTTCGTGGGGGCTAAGTTCAAGGACCAGAGCTACTTCAACCTCTGGTTCGTGAAAAACAAACGGAGCCCCTAGTTCTCGAAGTCATGGGAGGCGTTCCTTATGACAGGGAAGCCGATCCAGGGACTTATTTAGATAGGCTAGCACGTAACTTCTTACATGGAAAAACTCTTGGAAACCAAGATCAAGTAAATCGTCCTTGACTTCGTCGTTGACTTCTTCAACACGCCCTACCTCGTCAATATCAAGTACATTGAAAAGCACGACCTCCCTGATTACACCCTCCGCAAAATCGACAAGGCGGCCGGCTCCATCTATTGTACTCTCTGCGGCATCCTGTTCGCCAAGGAAGAGGCCTGCAAGATTATAACGTACAAGCTGCTTTGGTAGCTGACCTAACACCTGAAGAAGCGGAAGAACGAGCTAAAAGGAATCGTGATAACACACTGCTCGAGCCGGCCGTGCCGAGTGTGCGACCTGTGCTATGAGCTGGCAGTGGCCGAGCACGAGTTAATATAAGTCTAAAAAGAATTTGCACTTGTGCAGAATATCCCGATAAAGGATATGGTAATCAGAGTCCCTTATCTGAGCAAGCCAGAACACCGTTCTGCTCTCCTAGGGGACTAACTCTATCAGTGGCGGCTCATGATCTACGCATAGTAGATCGTCGGCCTCGACGTGCTCTTAGATGAGGGTGAGTGTTTTGGACTGACTTACTATCTGTACAACTACAAGACGACCTTCAGAGTCCAGCGAGCCTCCAACAGGAAAATCAATACCATCAACAACTTACGCGTTCACTACTTCTTCAGCTAGAACTAAAACATCTAAAAGTTCCTCACTGGCACGGAAATCAACGCCACAGTCAACATCGAATCCGACTCCGCCCCCTCCAAAGTCGTCGCAGAGGGTTCCTCAAAAACTATTTCACACTTCAAGAACAAGCAAGTTACTCTCAATGGCCAGCGCCACAATTCCTAGATCCTGCTTTTTCTATAGAAAAGCTCGTACTGCCTGCTACGACTGAAGGTGGGCCTGGTGTGCGACGGGAAGATGAAGACTAGTCGGATGAACCTTTACCGTTACAATGAGATATTTTTCCCTGACGAGACGTACTTCAACAGCAACTAGTTCCCGAAGGAGTGGATGGAGATGTTCGACCCCGATTATGTTAATCTTGTTTGAATTTAGCTCATATAAAATTATGATAGACAATTTCACCAGATGCGCCGCCTGCAAATGCTCCTTTGGCTGGGACCGGGTGCCTAGGGAACTCGCCTGCAAGCATTGTCTCTGCTAGCCCTGCCTCGAAGTCCGACTCACCGAAAAGAATGAGCTGTTCGAAGTCATTTGTCCTGCAGACGGAAACGCCATGACCTATCCGACCAGATAGTTAGTGCAGTTCCCGAAGCAAATCCAGCTCATTAATGTGGGCAGGAGCAGCGAAGCCCACTTCGAGCTCCTTGACTGCTCAGAAATTAACAAAGAAGAAAACCATTACATAGACGACGACTCTTTTAACTCTTACAGGCCTTCAGACTCGCCCAGCAGCAAGCTGATTCCGATGGCTTCGAGCTCCAACTCGATCGAGGCTGAAGAATTGTGTCCTATCCACGGGGAAAAGCTCAAAAACTTTTGTCTGCAGGACGGGTAGCGAATCTGCAGCGACTGCGCATTATTCGGCAAGCATATCGGACACAAGATTACAAAAGTGGTAATGTTCGATATGCAAGTAGCGGGTAAAGCTAAGGAACTGATGACTATAAGCTAAACTATCTAGAGCAAACTGAAGGCAAGACCTGAGTAACTCAAGGCCCAGCTCGCCAACGACCTTCTCAAGGGCAGGTATGACATGGCCGAACAGCTTAAGGACATCAAGTAAAAAATCCTATTTCGGCTCTAGCAATAGGTCAGGGAAGTCAACCTCAGCATTTAAAAGTTTTGGGAAGAACGAGTCCGGGCTATGTCCAAGAACAATCTAACCGCAGAATTTGAGAAGAAGTACCAGACCTGGGCGAGGTAGGTGTCGTAATTGGACTTGATAATGTCAAGCAGCTCTGATATAAAGTTCAAGTTCATGCAGGAGTCGGATTAGCTATACCGAGTGGGACGCTAACTCGAGAACCAGCTAATCCGCAGCTCAATAAATTAGGAAGTGGGCTAGACCGAGTTCAAACTAATATTTGAGGAAGGTAAGCTAAATTTCGGTTTAACGTTTGTGAAGAAGAAGGGCGAGGACAACCGCCTCGTCACCAAGCACAAGAACCAGAAGCTTAAGACCGTAGGCGACTACACTCTCAGCACCAATTAGTACGACTAGGAAGATCGACTCACAGACCGCTCCAAGCTATGTAAAATATAGGTGCCCAAGCTTAACTTTGAAGAGTCCAAGACTGCGCGGGAGCGAGTGCGAGAGAGAGAGAAGACAAAGAACACAAGCAAGCTGCTGGACCGATCAAAGCAAAGCAAGCGAGTCCCAGAGAAGTTCTAGAAACATTACTTGGAAATGCTGGAGGACAAACTGGAGGTCATCGACTATTCCAATGGATAGCTTGGCGATAAGAAGCTCCTCTAAATACTCTAGCAACTCAAATCACTCTCGAGGCCAAGGACCCTTAAAATCATGCGCAACAAACTTTCTGATGAGTTTGTCAGACCTTTGCTCCACATCCTCAAGAACACTGAAATTCGCACAGTCAACCTCTCCCAGAATCTATTCACCGACCGCGCCATCGACCTTATTGCCGACGAGCTCACCGGGAAGTAAGCGATTCGGACTATTATCCTGAGCCAGAACAAATGTGTGCAGCGAAACGTGAAGCAAAAGGCGGACTACTTGAAAGGCCTGGGCATTATCCTCAGCTTTTGATAATGACTTCAGCAATGTTTATCCCTAAAGTTCTTGGTCCTGTATTAGAGCGCCCGCTACAAGGGCTGCTGCTACTCTTCCCCGAACTCCAGCCGTCCCTGCTCGTAGCTCACTTTGTTCTTCTTCTTCCTGAACTACACCACCTTTCTGATCTTCTTCTCCCCTCTCAGTCCTGATAGTCTCTCCTCAAATTCCTTCCCTAAGTCGACTTCCTTCTTTACGCTCTCCTATTGCAGCCAGTACTAGCTGTAGCTCGACAGCTCAAACCTGCACTCGTCCAGCACCATGGACACCTGGCTGCCAATCATCTTGATTTTAAACTTCTCGCGCTCGAGAGTCTGAGGGTGCCTGACCAGGAGGTAGCAGGGGAGTTTGGCTTCTTCAAGGAAGCGAGTGTCCTGGCCGTAGACGGAGAGGCCGCTAATGAGAATCCTTCCCTTGCCTTTGAAGACTGGCTTGGGAGGTTCCTAGACCTAATATAGCTGTGGGACGGCAGGCGTGAAGTCAAGGAGAGGGTCGCCTTTTAGAGTTCGCTCGAGCTTGAGCTCCAATGGCCTTTTGAACCTTAGTGTCATTCACTCAAAACTGTTCTGAATTATTTCATACAGTCTGCTGATATACGGCAGCGACCGATCCAGGCTCTCAATGTTCCTCCGATATTACTGCAAATCCACCTAGTCCACATCGCACCCGATTATAAGGCCTACCATGAGGTGGATCATCAGCCTGCGCACTTACATGTCCTTGCTGGCCTGCTTGGGGTTCAGAAAATCAAGAAGGTCAACATTGTAGTTGAGGATGAACTAATCCTCCTCAGGGACTTCGTTAATGATGAGGACAGGCCTGAGTTCGCGAAAGTCTTCGGGCTTGTAAGTGGTCTGGGAGTTGGAGTCGATGATGTTTTTGACTTTAGTGAGCAGCTTCTCGAATGTTTTCTTTATCTACTCGTTCTAAGCCTCGAGCTTGCTCAAGTATTAGTGCGTCTACGAGGCTGTCACAAATATCTTGAACCCCAGCACCTTCAGGAAGTTTTTCTTCTCCCTCAGCTGGGTTGTGAAGGCCATGCGCTTGTGGTAGAATCGCTTGTAGAGCAGCAAGACGGGCAACTGCCAAAAGTAGCGATGAGTGTTGAGGGTGAAGTGCTTGTTGGCAGAGCTTGAGGCCAGACCCAAAATGTTGATCTTCTGCAAAAGTTACTAATATGCCTTTCTTGATTAGTTATCTTTTAAGTTATAGCTGATCAGCTAATGCTAATGTTGCCTTTTGGGGGCTGGCCGACTAATTTTATCCCTTTCCCTCTCCTTCTACAAGTCCTTGTCCTTCCTAGGCGCCTGCTTCTTGGGAGGGTCGCGCTCGGTGGTCGAGAGACAATCGTCGACCAGGAACTCCTTGCTCTTAATGGGCACCTTTTATTTGATGATGACTATCTACTCGAGCTCGTCCTGCTCATCGTCCCATATAGAGTTCGGAGGTTTGACATGGGCAGGTTGGGACAAGGTCTTTTAGGTCGCTTTGGGTGGTTCCAAGACTGCTCCTCTGGGTTGTTGCCTGACTTGGCTGGCAGGCTTGGGAGGATCAAACTAGGCAGGATGGGGTGGGTGCTTTTCGGGCAGTTATTAGGGCGGAGGCGATTGACTGTGCTGGTTGAGGAGGGTGATGGAGTTGGTTTAGAAGGTGGGTAGTGTTTTCAATTAGCGCTAGTGTGTAATTGCATGCTCAAGGTCTTTGGATTGGCTCTTTCTTTCAGACAAGTTCTCTTAGAGAGTATGAGTCAGTATGTCCGAGTTTAGTTTGAGCTTGGTTTTGTTCTTGCTCACCAGCTTCTCAAGAGCCAGTTCGATTTTGTTAAGACGTTCGCTGTTGAGCAGGTTCTCCTCAACGAGTTTGCCCATATCCAGTTTGAGCTTGGGACGCTGGACAGGTCTGAACAGCTGACGATTCTATTACTTCAGGGGCAGGAAATTATTTTATTGAGTTTTGTTCCTGAATTTGCCTTGAAGCCTTTAATGCTTCAGGCAGTCTGATTATAAGTTTATCCGCTGCAGTTTCTTCTTCTTGGAGAGCGACAACATCAAACGGCTACTCATCAGTCGGCTGGTTCCGATCCTATTCCTTTCCTTCTCTGGCTTGCAGCTAAAATTGTTCTTTAGCGGGATAATGAGCTGGCGGATGGTCTGGCCGCCGTCTACAAGGCAGGCTAGCTGCTTTAAATTTAAGCAAAGTTCAGCCTTTTCCAAAAAGCTTTGTAAGACTTTTGAATTTTCGTCACAGCGTAGTCTCAAACTCTGGATTATTCCACACAGGAAATCAGTCGACGTAGACACAGACTTCCGCAGTCCAGCCATCATGTAATTTAGCAAGAACCCGTCGTTCATCATCACCACAGAATCCAAAGTTATCTGCCGCATCTCAAGCTAGCAAGTAGCAAGGAATTATTGTCCCTTGATTGCTGCCCTTAACAAGGCCTTTATTCGATCAACGTTAAGCAACTGCTTGAAGTTTGTGATGGGCTGAATTTCATTGCTTATCAGTAAAAAGGTGGCGCTGTCAGTCTGCTCGATTGCAAAGGGCTGCAAGAATGGGGGGGCGACGAGAGCCTTGAGAGCAGGTAGGATTCTTGGTTCTGGGAGCAATTTGTGGTTGGAATGAATTTTATAGAAGAGGATGGGCCTCTTGGTGGATTTGAGGGCGGCTCTGAAGAGGAGGGTGTGACTGCCTGCAATCAAGAGCTGGACGTCCTCGATCTAAGCCAAAATACTCATAAATAATACAATGATCTGGCAGATTACTCTTTTAGTAATAGTGTACTTGCTAGTCTCCCTAGTGGCCAAGCCCCTCGCTCGCATGCGCTTCTACACTCGCCAAGGCGCACGCAGTCTCGGCTACTTCCCCATTCTTGGCTATTTCTTCTACTGTCTGACTTATATCTCAAAATTTGATGACATCTTTTACGGCTTCAAGCAGATCGGCATCAACTACAAGGCCGACAGGATCGACTATGCGGTTTCCAACATCGCTAGTCAATGTGTCCTCTACCCTATCAACATAGAGATGGTGCAATAGTTTTTCAAGCAGGACCACCTGTACTCGAAGTCTGAGGAGGGGGTCGAACACATCGCATAGCTATTCGGCAACGGCATCATCGTCGCCAACGGTGATGCTTGGAAAAGGAGGAGGAGGATTCTGTCAGAAATGTTCAAGCATTAAATCATAAGGGAGATGGGCGCCAAATATAAGCAGCGCAGTCTTGACGTAATCAGCAGGATGTCTGAAGGGGGCAAGCTGGATGTGCTTTAGGCAGCTGAGACGGTCAATGTGAACAATCTCATGGCCTACATCTTCGGGGACTCTCCGTCTACCCAGTCCCTAATCGACGAGGCCGTCCAAGACTTGAACCAACTCTACCCCCTGATGCAGTCTCTGATCACCAGTCCCTTTTACTTATTACTCAACAAACACTATTTCAAGCTCAGATTCCTGCCCACATCTGCCAAACTCATCCACCACTCCGATTCCTTGAAAAGCAAATTCAACAGTCTCATCGACAGCATCTAAAAGCTCCGCAAAGAAGGTCAGCTCGAGCGCCAGTCCATGATTAGCAACTACCTTACTAAAGTTTCCGAGGAGGACGCCTCGCGCGAGTAGCTGGTGTCGGACATGATCCACCTGTTTCTGGCGGGGAAGGACACGACGGCGAGCGTTACCTCGTTCTGCAGCTACTACTTGTGCAGGTACCCCGAGCAATCTGCGCCTGCTACCAGTGAAGTTCTAGATTTAAAATAATAAGACATAACCCCTGCCTTGGTAGAGAAGGAGCTGCCGCAATTGACTGCATTCGTCTATGAAGTAATTCGCCACTGCGGCTTCCCCGGCTCCCTCTTCAACAGAGTAGCACAGAAAGACCACCAACTCTGTGGCGTGCATATCAAAAAAGGCACTAATGTCAATGTGCTCATCGCCACCCAGTACTATAACGTAGATTTCTTCGATAGTCCGCAGGAATTCCGGCCGTCACGCTTCTTGGAGAGGGAGCGGGAGATCCTAAGCAGCTTTTGGTTCACTCCTTTCGGGGCCGGGAGCCGTAACTGCATAGGAAAGAATCTGGCGCTCCTTTCGGTGAAGTTCTACCTGGTAAATCTGATCCGTAACTTCACGTTCAAGCTGCCCGAGAACTACAAGCTCCAAATAGGGTTTGTGAAGACCGTCAGTCCCAAGAGTCCAGTGGTTCTGGAGCTCCAGAGGAGAAAGTGATCAATATGATAATCATCCGAGCTGGAACATAATTGAAGTGTTTTCAACTGTGCAGGCCTGATGCATTACCTGCACGTCATCGACTCGACCCGACTTCAGCTTATGGATCAACTCCAATCTCTTCTTTTATTGCTAGCTCAACTCTTTGGGGGGCTGGCTCTCCTCAACTTTTTTGGGCTCGTTAGATACCGCAAGCTTAGATTCCACCGGCAAAATCTCAGCAGCCTTGACTTAGATTGTGCTGTTTTTCAATGGGGTTTTGGGTTCTTCAGCTTTGATCAACTGGCTTGCTTTTTTGTCTGCTTCCAACTTGATGGTGCTCATGGCCTTGGGCCTTTCCTTGACAGTGCCACAGCAGCCGCCCTTGCTCTCTTTCTCCCTCCTGGACATAATAGATATAATAATAATGCGTTACAGTGAAAGGGAGGGCTAAGAGGGGAGCTCGAGGGCCGCATAGTTTTGAATTTTAATACTTCATTATGGATAGAAGGGTATGGAAATAGTAGGAGGACCACCATCTCAAACTACTCGTCCTCCAGCATGGCACCAAAAACTGGACTGAACTCGCCGCAGCCCTCAAGCACATCATCCCCAACTTCAACCGCAACGGCAAGCAGTGTCGCGAACGATGGGCCAATCACCTCAAGGAGGGCATCAAGGGCGGACAGTGGGAAGACTAATAAGTGGAACGCTTCCTCAGCCTCCGATAGCAGCTGGGAAACCGGTGGACGCTTATTTCCAAGGAAATGCCTTAAAGGTAACTTGCTTACAAGGTCTGAAAACACAATCAAAAACTACTACTACTCCAACCTGCGCAGGGCAGTGCGGCAGATGAACAAGGTCCTCAAGGAGCGGCAGCTTAAGGAGATGCACGAATCATTCATCAACGATACCGGCTCGTCGGATACTGAGAAGGCCCTGCTTTTCATCAGGAAACTCATAAAAATGGGAATTAATAAAGATACCAGTGCGCACTCAGTCTAGTAAATCATTAAGCTATACGATCAGCTCGATGATACGAAAGTCTAGCCGCTCCCCAAAAGAACTCTCAAGGCCCTCTCCAAAGCGGAATTCCAAGAATCCCATGTCATCAAAGTCGAAACTCTCTAAGACCTCAAAGAAGAAGGCAAGAACTATAGCAATAACCACATGCGTCGCGTTGACTCCCTTACCTTAAACGGTAACGTCAGCAACCTCAGTGTTAAACTAAGTCAGAATAACTAGTCCTTCGATAAAATGCAAACCAGCGATCTCAAGTACGAAGAGTACCACGGCTTCACCCCGGGCGCGCTCATGGAAATTTCGCACTTCAAGTTGTCGTAACTTCCGAGCCTTTTAAATGAGTGATGAATCAAGACTCTGTCTGTTTTCCCAGAGATCCCTTCAAAAGCATTGATTGCCTTTTGATTTCGTTTTTCGACCGCTTTATCTCTAGCAAGCTATTGTCCTTCATAGGATCGCGCTAGTCGTGTCCCGCCTCCAGGTTTATGCTGATTGGAATCAGTTTCAAGAGCAACGAAACAATCAGGGAGCAGGCCCCAAATCCGACCTGGTGAGGAAGTTACGCAGATGAGCCACTGTTGGATGGTGAGTCCCCAGTTGGCGTAGACGTTGAAGAAGGTCTGTGTGAAGGTGACGATGAGGATCTGGGAACCCAGGATGAAGAGGATGATGATAAGGAAGAGAGGGTTGGTGGAAATCCCCTCGAAGATATTGTATTAGTCTTGGATTTTCCTGCTGTTGAGGAAGTTGAATAGCTGCATCATCACGAACACGTTGAATGTGCACGTGAAGTGTCGCGAGTATTGACTAGTCGCTTCGTACACTGGCGCATACACCAATGTATGTCCATCCGCTCCTCTCAAATTCCCGAAGGCGATGAGTCCAGAGTTGGGGTCTCCGTTGAGGAACCTGGGGTAGTAAGTCTGAGAGTAGCCCTGGAATCCCGTAGCTTTGAACTGAGTGTTGACCTGGCTGCGGATGGAGGCGTCGCGTTCGTCGTCTCTGATTTCGGGTATGAAATAAGGACCCAAAAAAGTAAAGATTAGAAGCACCACGAGCTGAAAGATAGCTTGACCGATGATGTGTTTGAACATTAGTCTGCTGATGATATAGTCTCCTCGTCCGTGAGGCTTTCGCTCCAGCAGCTCGGGGGTTGGCTTTTCCGTCGCTAGAGCTAGCGATGCAAATGTGTCCATTATCAGGTTGATCCACAACATCTGAATGGCCGTAAGGATCTCCTGCTTGAGTACAGCACTCCCGATCAGGGTGATGAAGACCGCTACAATGTTAACAGTAAGCTGGAACTGGATGAATTTGCGGATGGAGTCGTAGATGTTCCTGCCCCAGAGCACGGCCTTTACGATCGAACTGAAATTATCATCCAGAAGGATTATCGAAGCTGCTTAACGCGCCACCTATGTACCTGCAATCCCCATCGCAAATCCTACATCGGCCTTCTTCAAGGCGGGGGCATCGTTGGTGCCGTCCCCGGTGACTGCCACCACGTCGCCCCTCTAGTTGAGGCCGGTGACCAAGGCGTACTTATCTTGCGGCCGTGACCTTGCCATCACGCATAATCGATCGGCCAAAAAGTTAAACCTCTACTTATCGGCAATAGTGTCGACTCTTTGCGGTTTGTCCATCTTCTTTGCGCTGACTGGGTCTTTTGGACACTCGCAAACCTGTATCTCACACTTCTTGCAGACCAGTCCTCCCACTTGGTTTACAAAGTCCGAGCCCTCCATGACTGCCTCAGGGAGGTCATTAGAGGCGTCGACAATGCCGATCTCCTTGGCGATGGCCTTGGCAGTGACGATATTATCACCAGTGACCATGCGTACCCTGATTCCAGCCCTTTTGCAGTCCTTGATAGCATCAAATACCTAGGGCCTAGGGACATCTCTGACTCCCAGAATGGCCAGCAGGATGAGTCCCGACTTTTCAACTTAGAAAACCCCCAGCTAGTCCTTACTCTAAAGGTCCGATGCCTTGTCAAGCTCCTTGTAAGCGATAACAAGAGTCCTGAGGGCTCCTTCGGCCATGGTCTGGATGGCGGCCTGCATGTGGTTGCTGTTTTAGGGAGTGATTGGCTAGATCCTGTCCGAGTCCTTGTTGTGCCAGGAACTGCAGGATCGAAGGACCATCTAAGAGGCACCCTTGCAGAATAGGATAACTTTATTATTACACTAGACGACAATGCTCATCCGCTTCCTGGCTGAGCTGAAGGGGAACTTGAGTTTGGGCACGAAGGTACTTCTGTAGTTCTCATAGTCCACTGAGCACTTCTCGACGAACTTCAGGAACGCGATTTCGGTGGAGGAGCCCTTCTCCACGGGCTTGAGCATTGCAGACCCGTTGCAGCACAGATTAATCAGCAGCATCTCCCGGAAGTTGCTCTTGAACATCTCCTCTAACACATAATTACTCTCCAGCTCCAGTTTGTTCAAACCCCCGTTCCAGAAATTCGTGAGCGTCATCTTGTTCATCGTCAGAGTCCCTGTCTTGTCGCTGCAGATCATGTTCGCCCCGCCCATCGTCTCGCATGCCTCCATCTTGCGCACAAGGTTGTTGTCCTCCAGCATCCGGGTGACTGAGTAGGCTAGAGAGAGGGTGACGGACAGAGGGAGACCCTAGGGAATGGCGACAACTACAACGGTAACAGAGAGGATTATGTAATGGACGATCTAAATCCCTCGTTCTTTGGTGAAGGCGTTCTCGATGATCGACTAGATTGCCAGCCGCAGCAGCAAGATGAAAAGAATCGTTATTGCCGACCCCAGGCCGAACTTCCCGATGTCGGTCGCCAAGTTTTCCAGCTTCATCTGCAGCGGAGTCGCCGACACCTCCTCCTGCAGCAGTACAGCCCTTATCTTTCCTATGCAGCTATCGTTTCCCACCACAATTACAAGCATTTTGCCCTCCCCTGTGAGGATCCTTGTGCCACTCAGCAGCACGCAGGACGGGACCTTGTGTCTACTTGAAATATTTTTTTACCCTGCAGCAATTATCTTATTTCTTTTGGCCAAGCACACTTGATAAGGATGTTTATGGATTGGGTCAGTCTCCCCCGTCATTGCTGACTCATCGCTGACAAGCTCTGAGGCTTCAAGCACAAGTCCGTCTGCAGGGATCTCCATGCCTTCGGTGAGGACGATAATGTCTCCTACGACGACCAAGTCCTGGTGCAGGTTTATTATGGCGCCGTCGCGGAGGACAGACAGGTTTTTGCGCGAATCAGCCACCGTATTTAATTTTTGGAACTGTTTTTATTTTTGATAATCGTTGAAGGCTGTCACGTTAGCGCATACAGCCACTGCGATCAGGATTGCAAATCCCTCGATCCACGCCGTCTTTCGCTTTTATTCACTTGATACCGCCACCTCCAGGATGATCGACAGGCACGCAGCTACTATCAAAATCTTCAGTGTAAAGTCATTGAGAGCGTCGAGCAGGAGAGAGCAATAGCCACTAAGTTAAACGACTGGTTTCTTGTTAGAGCCGAACACAAGCTACCTACCTTCAACCTAATAAGTCCTGATGCCCTTGGTAACGTCAACGTTCAAGGAGTCAAGGAGTGCATTATCGGAGCCGAAGTGCTCGACAAGGTCAACTTCTTCGGCGAAGGTCCTATTCTGACAGGCCTCGGCAATGTCGACCAAATCCTTCTTCTGGATCTTGAACTACTGCATATCTGAAACTTTCATTATTAATAATGGACAAACTTATCATTTAACTCGGCAGAGTTTACATTCGCATCGGCTGGACTTCCCACCTACAGCCGCTTACTTTCCCCGCTCCCTCACTATAATCCCTCACTCTCCGACTCCTACCCGCCTTGCTCGCCTACCTAGCAGAAAGGATTGCTTAGTCCTGTATTCTCCTCGTACCAATTTACTTCCCCAAGGACGTTGTTGAGGAAGTTTGTAGGATTCTTTTCCGAAATCTGGGAGTGAACGAAATACAATTTCTGGCGGCTGAGAGCATGCCGCTCTGCCTGACTGGTTGCAAGAGTGGAGTGGTAATCCACTCTGGCTTCAGCTAAACAGTTTTCATGCCTATCTTTGAAGGATTTCCAGTAAAAATTGGGATCACATGTGCGAACGTAGGCATCCGGCAGATTTTAGTGGACGCAGTGAAGGAAATCGACCCAAGGGGCAGCCCCGATGAGAAGTGGCTGATCGAGAGCAGCGAAAGGATTGAGCAGAAGAAGGAAATAACTTGGGAAGGCAAGGTGATTGAGACCAAGTACTTGCTTAGGATGTTCGGGAATTGGAACGCGTAGGAGTAGAACCTTGTAGATAGCTTTTGCAGCCTCATCTCAAAGATTCCACCGAGCTGCGTTAGCAAAGTTATCAACTGTCTGGTCTTTTCAGGACCCGTCTGGAAATGGTAGCACACCAAATCTACCTTCGTCAAGGGCCTCCTCGCCAAAATCAAGGATCAAGCACTTCCACTCGTGCAATCTTCTACTAACGTAAATATTGCCAAACGGATTGTTAGGGAGGAGCTGATGTGTTTTGCCGGAGCATCACTAATTGGGACGAAACTGAACGCCAAGGGACTTCGTTTGGGAGCGAAGGAGTAGTAGATTGTGGACTTGGTAGGCCGATGGTTCATCGGGATGTGAGTGTTAAATGCATCAGCTTTGCAAGTAGGCCCTTGTCCTGCTATCGAATGCAGACATTAACGATAAGATCTTGGACTTAGAAATCAACAGGCTGGATCAGTAGATCTCCCTTGCCTAGCAGGCTGCCAATCACCAAGTCTAGATACAGACATTCCTGCTAAACAAACTATAGGAACTCTAGATTCAAAAGGAGGAGAAGCTCGAGTTCAAGCCAACAGTTCGTCCCCAGAACCTGCGGGGGGAGGGTGATTCACGTCTTCTACTCAAGGACTGCAACTGGGAGGAGGGTGCGACCTGGCTCAGATCAGTCCAAATTAAGGTTACCGAAATCGAATAGAATATAGCTGGAAAGATAAAGGCTGTTCGGGAAGAGATCGAAAAGCGAAGGCGGTGGGGCTAGCTTGAAAAGGAGCGCATACTCAACAAGATCAGGGCCATTAACGATTAGCTCGCCATTCTTAACCGTCGGCTTTAGCGCAGGTGAATACTCAATCAAATCCTCAATGCATTAGCTGACAGTCGGTGCTGCAGCTCTTACAGCGCTTGCTGTCTTGAGTGCTACTTTATCCTGACGGAGAGGGAATAAGCGGCAGGGGTGAGACGAGCTCGTGCGCGGGAGAGTGACTGTGCAAAATTCCAGTATGAGGAAAGGGCCTGGATATTGCCTTTGCAGATCCTATCATAGATTTCATAAGGATTGAGTGGTCTTGCAGTGGATTATAGTTGTTGGGGTGGGAATTTAAATTTGAGAGGGAGACGAGAGTGCTTAATTCGTTGGGGTGAGAGAGACGGACTACTGATGGAGTCTTAGCTTAGCTTGCTCTGCTAAAGCTCCTACTAGACAATGCGCTCGAGTACAGGTTTCCGTTAAGGCATATTCAATCAAATTTATCAGTGTGGTGGAATTGAGGGAAGAAAACTTCCCCTTTGCACATCGTCTACCCTGAATCAGGACTCACAGGGCAAGGGCACGTCTGCTACTGGAAGTTCACGTTAAGGCAGATGTACACTCCATACAGGCTCTGCTTACCGTTCACCATCTTGCATGAGACGAAGGGGTTGTGCAGTCTGAGTGCAGCGGTGATCTGGTTGACACTGTAAAAGGCGGTGTCACTGGGTTTGATACCGCCTGAAACCAGCCGCTGGACCAAGTTGAACTGCTTGTTGAGAAGTACAGCCTTTTGAAAATATGAGTTCTGCTTATTAGATTAGGTTGTTATATAGCAAGTTCCATGTTTGCTCCACTCATGAGAGTGAAAACTATTCGAATCTGAGAAGAGCCCCACCCACATCACCTGCAGACTCGCTTTGGTGTCGGCAGAAAGCAGTCCAGAGTTGAAGGCCTCCTTCGTGCAGTTCTAGGAGGGTTTGCAGCTGTTTTCAGGCCACAGTCCGTGGATATTGAAAAAGGAAGCATTGTATGACTCGAGATACGGACAAGATTTGTAATAAAGACACACAGTGGGACCCCACTCCAAGGCGAGGAGGTAATCGGATCTGGCCAGAGTGATTAATAATCCCAGCATAAAATCAATAACAATTATGGACGAGCACCTTACTGATGATTAATTCAGCAGGAAATATGCAAATGTTCTCTACAAAACCACTTACAAAGCCATCGGAACCACCAATATCACCAGTACGCCCATCACCAGTACCTACACCTCGCCAATACGGCGTCAACGGACACTTTACCAACCACCTGAGCGAGTCCGGCATGTACCGCAACTGCAGCCTAAACACGACTGCGGACAAAGAGCGCTGGGTTAACGGCAGCAAGGATTGGATGGAACACTTGAATTCTTGATTCATTTATGGCACTCCCCAAAGATTACGGACTTACCCTTTTAAAAACGATGGGCCTTAAGTAGTCTCTTGAAATAGGGAGGTCCTCCAAGGCCAATACTCCGCTGCCCAATCTCCAGGCCAGGCCCGGCAGGCTCGGACTCGGGGCAGAAAAACTTGCCGCCTCCCTTAAAGAAAATTAGCGGTTTGCAATCAAGGAGGGACGCAGAGTGACAATCAAGAGTGGACTGCATAGGGGGATGAACGGGACGGTTTTAAGAATTGAGCAAGAACAAGTTGAGGTGAGTTTGAGTCCAAGTAAGACAGTGGTAAGAGTAGGACTGGACAAGCTGGTGCTGTTCCAGTTCAGGGAGGGTGCTGTGGAGGCCTCAGACTCTTAACAGTAGTCGTCCTAAACATAATGGGTATGTTAAGGATTGGTAGTTAGGGTAATCGACAAGCGCAGTAAGTATTACATGCTCAAGGGTACTGTCCAACCAGCCCCCTCCAGCAAGCTATGGGCCGTCCGACTCTAATGTGGAAAGACTCGAAAGTTCTCTAGAAAACAGCTTTAAACTGTGATTCCTAAGGAAGGCTAGCGAGGAAGAGTAGTGAAAGGGAGGGAGCAGGGCGGGTGGGGCCACGTGATCTAGCGGCGAATGAAAGAGGGGAGCGTGGTAATCTAGTTGGAGGAGAAAATTTTGGAGCTGGGACTGGACGAGGTGTGTCTTTTTGAATGAAATTAATGCGTCGAATAGTAATTGACCCCTTCTGCTACAGACAATTCGGCAAGGATATCCCTTACGATATCCAGGCCTTTGAAGAGCAGCTCAACAAGCTATACTCTCCTCACCTCCTCATTGACGGCTATGCTCCCTTCTGTAAGCATCTCTTCGTCGAAAACTTTACAGAGGCGCAGTCGCTGACGCAGACTCTAAACGAGTCTAACGAGAGACTAGTGCGGACGAGGTACGAGCGGCGGACGTAAAAGGAGCTGCCAGTGCTGATAAGGTACTTGCTCGCCAAAGAGGTGTCAACAAAGCGTGCCAAATTTCTGGATATAATCCTTTACAGCAAGGAGCAAATCCAAGCCTAGAATCTCGCCATGGGCAACCTCGACCCCAATAGGGAGGTCTAGTACTAGTATGGCGTAGTCTCCGTGAAACCGCAAGACGTGGCCCACGAGCTGCCCATGGACCCGATCACCATGATGCGGAACAGTCTGGGCAAGTAGGAGGGTGGCTCGGGAGTGAGTCTGCAGCGGGAGAAGTACCTGGCGAGCGTGGAGTACTGGGAGAAGCATGTGCGCGTATTGCAGAGCTGAAGCCTAATAATTTGAATAACTGTTAATATCAAATGAGCAACGCGGCGTTCATAAAGTATATCAAGAAAGGCAAGTCGGCAGACATCGCTGACCTCTACCGCCGCTGCACCAAGAACGTCACCCACGAGGAGGCCTCCAAAAAGTCTCTCTATCAGCTCGCCGTCGATCAGCACTCCGTCTAGCAGCTCGAGGCCATTCGCTAGGGCACTGGACTCGACTGGGATGTCTTCGACCGGGACAACCTCATCAACCCCATCTCCTACTCTGCCTTGCTTGGATTCGGCGAGGGAATTGAATACTTGGTCAAAAACAAGGCGGATATCAACTGTAGGAACATCAACAATGAGACTCCACTGATGATAGCCGCAGCGAAGGCAGATCTGAGCATGGTTAAATTGCTAGTGAAACTTGGCGCGGATGTGAACGCCCGAAATTAGAATGGCAACGCACTAACCTACGCGGCGCTGAACGGAAACTAGAATAACTTCAAATTCCTGTACTCCATCTCGCCCAACATGTGGAAAGTCAAAGACTGCAACGGCATCAATGCACTGCAACATTCCGTCTCCAACGAACTCTACTAGGCCGTCAAACTCATACTCAGCGACAACAAAAACGACGTCAACATTGACGATATCAGGATTCACGCCAAGTCCAAAGAAATGAAAAATTTCATCGGAGACCCTTCCAAACTGCCCTCAAGAGTCCCAAAACCTCAAAGCTCCCTTTTCATGACGACAATAAACAAATCTCCCCCACGGAACCAGAGCAAGTCTCCCAGGAAAAATGCTCGCAAGGAGTCATAGGAGTACGTTTACCGATCACCCTCAAGAAGGTCACTGAAGGTGGTTGAGAAAGAGCAGCAGCTGGAGGAGCCTGCTCCAAGCAAGAATACCCAGCTTTATTGGGGAGTATGCATCATTTTGCTACTCATCCTCTCCTACCTGGGCTACAACTATGTTTCGCTCTTCCCCGATTTCAAAGAACTGCTTTGAATTATTCAATTTTTATCATGGAGTCCTCCCCACAAAGCTAGTCTCCCAGCGCTTTCAAAGTCGACCCTAAACTCGCTGCCAAGCAATCCCTTATAACTCTACGCTCTGGCCTCGAGGTCCTATTCCCCTTTGAGCCCTATCCTTCCCAAAGAAGTGTCATGGAAACAGTCGTACAAGCGATCTCAGCCGGTTAAAACTGTCTTGTTCACTCAGGCACTGGCACAGGCAAAACTCTCACTATGCTCGTTAGCACTTTGGCATGGCTTCGCTAAAATAAGCAGGCTAATTAAAAAATTATTTACTTGTCTCGCACTCACTCCCAGCTCAGGCAGGTTCTTCAGTAGCTCAAACGCACTCCCTACCTCCCCCTTACTGCAGTCATTGCTGCTCGAGATCAACTCTGCTCTAACTCCGTTTCCAAGAATCTCAAGGGAAATGCACTCGACCTGCGCTGCTTCCAACTTCGCAAAAATGGCGGCTGCAAATTTAGCTGCTCGAAACAAGCTATCGGCGTTGGGCCCATTTGCGACATTGAAAGTTTAGTGGAGCAAGGTCGATAATAGTAGTGGTGCCCATACTATTTTAGCAAGAGAAGAGCACAACAGGCCGACCTGCTGCTGATGCCTTTCAACTACATGCTTGATGAGCGACTGCTGGACTCCTCATAAATATCAATCGATAATGCCATCCTCATATTTGACTAGGCTCACAATGTCGATAATATTGCTCAATAGGGTTATTCGATTGCAGTGACTTACCAGGTACTCTCGGCCGCTGAGCGAGAGCTCTCCTACCTCGTCGACTCGATCTTTAAATACTAGGCCAGCAAGAATAACCATCTCCAGGAGAAGCCCTTCCTGGAGACCCGGAGGATGCTGAAGGCGCTGACTTCAGGACTGCCGCACTCGAAAAGCTGCATGGTGAGCCTGGAGGAAGGAGTGGTTTTGATTCAGAAGAGCACTGCCAACATGGTTTAGAGTCTTTCTAGCAGCAAATTCTCGGGGATCGATTAAGATGTTTACGAGGATGCGCTGTAAGAGATAAAGGTCATAATAGAGCAGGCACGGGTCCACACGGTTGATATCTAAAACTTGTCTCTCTTCCACCGCCTCATCAAAAAACTCATCCGCCTCAAGGATACTTAGCTAGCTACCATGTTCCGTCTAGGTATTAACCAGAAATAGACTGCCTTGGAAATCGCTTGTTTGAGTCCCAATGCCGCCTTCGCGAGGCTATCCAAAGCCAGGTCAATTATCCTCTGTTCGGGAACTCTCCAGCCCCTTGACTTCTGGTAGAAAGAAACTGCTGTTTAATTCAAGCACAGAGTTATTTAGGAAGGCTACATTAGTAGTAAGCATGCCCTGGTGGGAGTGGCCGAGTCATTTATGCCCGGGAGCTCGTTCGACTGGAGTTATGGGAAGCAGTCGAACGACATGCTAAATGTGCTGCTAAAGGAGACGTCGAGGTGCGTGCCGAACGGTATGCTGGTATGCTTCAGCACCTACAAGCAACTGTAATAGTTCCGGAGTTATATCATAAAGAAATCGATCGAGATGTACTCGCAAAAGAAGCTGTTCTGGGAAAGCAAAGGGCAGGCCGACCGCTCCCTCCACCACTACATCGAGAGGGCCACCCAGCCCCACGGAGCCATCCTATTCTGTGTACTTAGAGGCAAGGTCACCGAGGGTATAGACCTGGCTGGAGAACTCTGCAGAGCCGTCATTATCATAGGCGTTCCCTTTGCACCCATCAATGATCCCAGCATCCTCAATAAAAAGTTGTACCTCCAATCCCAGGGCAGGGATCCCCAACGGTGGTACGTCTCCCAAGCCATGCGCATCGTCCGACAGGCTTTGGGCAGAGTCATTCGCAATCCAACTGATTTTGGGGCGCTGATTCTTGCGGACTATCGATACAGCCGAGAGTAGCTGAAGCGTGAACTGCCGGAGTGGTGTAGAGATTAACTTCGGCGTTGGCAATCAGTGATGGACATGCGAATGGGGCTGTAAGAGTTCTACAAAGGTAAAGCTTAATAATTCTAATAAAAGAAGGCTCTCATATAAGAAATTACCCATACCAAAAAGATATCCCAGCCCATCATTAGTCTCTAAAACAAGACCATGAAGAACTCATTCCTCGCGACGACTTCAAAATCAGAAGTCTCTCCTGACTTGACGCCTCTCTCCCCTATCGAAACCTCTCCTAATTTGACACATCAATCTCTCAGCTCCCCTATGGATGTAAAGTAGAAGAGGAGAGTGGGACTCAGTAGCGGGGAGACTCGGCGACTGCTGAAGGCGGGGCTGAGCAATTTTTATTTTTGATGAAGCAGCATGTGTTCAACTAGTAAATATTGAAAGAGGCCGAGTACAAGCGCAATTTTTGGAAAAGGTACCTCGCTCAGTGTTCAGTGCTAATCATTGGTCCTTTGGCACTAGCTAAACTGGCCACTCCCTTCTTCAAATCCCTTACCAATAATCCTCTTGAATAGAGTCCGGAAGTCTTCCAAGCCAAAGCAAAGAAAATCGGCCGAATCGTAAGCCTGAAGTGGGCGGGGTTCATAGGGGTGGGCTGCTTTATAGGGAACCTAATAATATACGAACTGTTTCTGTATCGACTGTACAATGATAAGGTGCAATTAGTGAGGGAGTACTGGTAGCTTAAGCAAAAGTGAATATGAATCATTTACGCCTGGCCTGTATGGTGTAGAATCTCCTGAGCTTGCAGGAGACTGAGGAGTGCGGCCTCCTCACTTACTTGGGAATCAGTTTTTTGACTTTGGCTTTGATGTTTGGGCGCTAGTCTCTGCACTTTATCAGTCTCAGCAGAAATTGTTTGTTCTCCTGGGTTATTCGCTCCTTCTAAAACTTGACCTCCCGTCCCCTCAGGGAGAACTTGAGTCTGCGGGGCCTCGAACGGAATGTGTTCTTTATCTGTCCTTGCACCGAAGACAGTCGTCTCTTTATTCTCACCTGCTCATGGTTTATCTGCTTCTCTCGCTAGCTTATCTAGAAGTTTTTAGATGACTGGATTGCCTTAAGTCTAGTGCGCTGGTGTAGGTCGTGCTCGAGTCGAAGGGAGCGTGCGTGCTGCCTGTTTTTGGGTGAGCGGATGATGTTCTGGAGGGTGGTGAGGTGGCGCTCGTAGAGCTCGTGCTTCCTGACTTCCTCGAGGAGGTTGTGGTCGCTGGAGCGGCTGGTGTAGAAGAACCTTTCGAATCCTTTCATTTTATGTAAGAGTATTAGGTCTATCAGAATCTTTAGCTGCTCGCCCTCCCGCGCCAGGCCACAATTTCCTTGGCCCGCGAGTCTTCCCTCCGTCTCTCTTAGCAGTTCTCCCTATCCCCCTACCACTCCAGTAATACCCTCACCAGTCGTACGCAGAGTCGAGGCCCTCGACGAACACTTTCGCCAGGCCATCCAGTCCGCAGAAAAGGCGCAAAGCGACACGGACTGCATCGGCAGACTTCAAGAGTACCAGAAGAAATTGAACCTGCTTCGTATCCAGATGTGCATGCTGGTGTAAATATAGGCGCACCACGATTAAGCGAAGTTCAGGTAAAACTATTTGCAGACGTACGCGGAGGTGAAAGTGATAATGATTCCTACGCTGAGTCCTCGCAGCATAAACTACTACTACCTGGAGATTGTGCTGAAGAGACTGTAATATTATCTAAATCTAGCTGACGAGGCCCTTGTGCAATTTTCCTCAGAAAAGCAGCCCCACCTCTCCGAGGCCTGGGACTAGATCCAGATTCAAGTCCTCCCCTTATCAGACCGCCAAAATCATCACTTTCATCTAGCTCCTCCCCTATGTCTGCGAGGCTGACCAGCAGGACCTCTTCTGCTAGGAACCCAACTCCAAGCGATGGAGTGAGCTCTTCGGTGCCGCTTCACTGGTCAAGCCCATGACGGATGTTAAGAAAGACATGCAAAAAATTTATGATAACCTCCTCAAACTTAATGCCGCCTACAGCTCTATCGATCCTCAGAGCTTTTCAAAGAGCATTTCGAACCTTAAGGAGCTTGTGACAGTGATGGTGTCTTCGGAGAAGGCCAGACGAAAGGCACTCGTGAACATCGCCAACCCTAGGCCGGGCTTCGTCAAGGAAATCTGGAATCTCACGGAAACAACACTAGCCAAAGGCATCATCAAGACTTTCGCGCACGGTGTCTAGTTTAACTTGAAGTATTACCTGCCCTTCCACTTCAAATAGATCACGATCGAATAAACTCTCAAGGCGCTCCGAGATGGCACACTCCAGGAGCTCGAGCCCCTCGATTTCACGCCCCAGATTGGAGATCCAAACAAATACTTCTCCATGATTAACAGCGACAAGGACTACTTGCGTAATCCTCGCAGCGCAGTATTTGTGCGCGTCCTTTCAAACACCAAAGTCTGCAGGCTTCCACTCCCTGAATAGAATGAATTGGTTTTAAAGATAAAGAACATTTTTTCAGGAAGCGTGCCTATACACGAGATGGTTGTGCTGCACATCCACGGGGGCGGGTTCGTCTCGATGAGCTCTCGGACACACCGCATGTACACAGACCTCTGGGCAGCCTCCCTCAATATTCCCATCTTTTCGGTCGAATACAAAAAAAGTCCAGAATATCCATATCCTTATGGGCTGAACGACGTGTGGCAGGCTTACAATTGGCTAGTTTACTGCGCTAAATTCGTCATCAGTACATTATTGACCAGACGTCAACCCCAAACGAATCATCCTCGTCGGCGATAGTGCCGGGGGCAACCTCGTCGCAGCCCTTACTTTGCTCTGCGCTAAGTACCAAGTCCCGATGCCTTACGCCATATTCATGGCCTATCCTGCTCTCAACCTCAATTACTTCAACTTCACTCCTTCCATTCTAATCTCCCTAGAGGACGTGCTATTGCCGCATACGTTCCTTAAATACTGTCTTGACTCTTACATCTCTTAAAAGGAGCTCGATCCAAAAAACAACCCGTTCCTGTCCCCCGTGGCCGCCGCAGACTCGCTGCTCTCTCGATTTCCGCCTACTCACTTCTTTATCGGCAGCAACGACCCACTGAACAATGACAGCTGGAGGCTGTTTGAACGGCTGAGGAAGCTGGGAGTGAGTGCGAGTTTGACGTAATACTAGGGGTTGCCACATGGTTTCCTGCAGTTCGGGTTCAAAGGGGGACTAGAGGAATCGTAGCGGTGCATCTTCGAGCTGGCGTAGGCAATGAAGAGAGCTCTTCAATAGTGATAGGATCATCATTCATGGACTCTAGCAGTCTTCAGACTTCCGCTCTTGCTTCTACCCTTAAAGCCTCCTCTTTAAACCTCGCGCGTGCAGCTGCAGCTTTATGTCCTCATCGCTCATCAGGCTCTAGTTCGGAAGTTACAACAGTTTCAGCGCCTCCTCTTTCGTCACGAACCGCCCTTTTATCCGAATGCGCTGGTCTGCTACCCGTTTCCGACAGTTGTACGACACTCGCTTCTGGAAAACGCGCCTAGCTTTTTTTTTGAGGTAGAGCTCGATTTTGGCCCTGCGCTCCTCAAGGGTGAGGGGGCCAACTTTGACTGAGAAGGCAGGGTTGAAGTCGTCCTCTGGCTGCAGTTTGAGGGCCTGCTATTAATAAGAGTAGATGTCACTGAAGGAGCTAGGATTGTCAAGGTAAAGGCCCTTGATAAAGGGGTAGTTCTTCGACTGGTCCTGCTCGTCCTGCTTTAGATGCGGCTCGATCTCCTTGTAAGATGCTTACGCCCCCTGTCCACTTCGGGTAGGCCACCCGCTTATCCGGGTGTGAGGAGTAGTTATACTCGACCATGTACTGAGGGTACATTTCCGGGAGCAGCTTGTAGTCGTAGAAGAACTCCTCCTTGTCAGGATCGGAAGGGAGGTCGTGCTCTTGGCGGTCGAACTGGAGGAGGTAGTTCTGAGGATCGGAGTCTTCCTGGAGTTTGGTGGGAGCATTATTGAAATCGGACATGAATGTAAGCAGGTGATTAAGTATCAGAGCAGAGGAGCCTGCTCATTGTTTATTATGAATCGAATGACGTCGGACTCGCACGAGTCCTTCCAACCCCTGCGCAGACTCAACAAGAGTTACGCACTGATCCCTTACATCGGCACCTATGCCAACGGTTTCCTCATGAATGCGGCCAAGACTGCCAGAGTGCGCTAGTTCATTTCGAACTTGAAAGGACTGGTCGTAGGCAGACAGCCCCCGTCCTTCTAGATCAATGACCTCGGAGTCCACAAGTCCGAAGTTCTGAATCTGTAAGGGTGGGAGATTCGTTCCATTTGGGCACAGTCAGCGGTGATCCTCTTGATGTGCGTTCATCTGCTCGAAATCGTCTACCACTCCCTCGTCGTAGGCTATTTGGAGTTCAGGCTACTCAACGCACACTTCATCCTCAGCATTTTCTTCACTGGAATCGCACTCCTCAATATTGCCCTCAACTGCTTAATCAGCCGTTAGTACGAAGATCGCATACGCACCAATATTATCGACATCATCTACGCGTACCGCCACACTGAATTGCTGTTGGACTTGGTGGTGCTCGTGCTGCTGTGCCTCAACATCTTTTTCTGGGAGATGAGCGCCGTGCTGCTGATTCCGAAAGTGGTGCAGGCTTATAACTCTATGAAGCGTGTGTACTAAAGTTTGATCGACACAGAGATGAAGTAGAACTGGTGGAACCTATTTTCATTTCTGATAGTGAATCTGATTCTTGTTAACTTTGTGGCCATCATCTTCAACGCGATGACCGAATTGAACCCGGCCAGCTCGTGGCAGAAGGTCAACGGCGTCGATACCAAACAGTGGTTCTAAAGGTTTGTCTGGTGCAATTACTTCAGCATGACTACCCTCATGACGGTGGGCTATGGAGATTTCAAGGCTTAAAACTATTACGAAGCTGCGATCATCACCCTGATTGAGCTAATCGGCGGCATGCTCTTCGCCTACAACTTGAGTTCGATTTCCGGCATTATCGCAAACATGAGCAGGAAGCGTCAGGAGCTCGACAAAAAGATGAGGGTGGCCCGCAATTTCATAAATTCTAACAAAGAGAGCTTTTCGAATGACCTTGGTCCGATAATACTTCACAGCGTAAAATCGAACATTAAAGCAACTTGGGGACTGGATGCAATGGAACTCTCGCAGATCATCGGCAACCTGGAAGAGTAAGTTCGTAGGAAGTTGCTGATCAGAATTCGTCTAAACTTAATCAATGATTTGTAATTCTTCAAGGGCTTTAGCTTGGGTAGCAAGCAGGAGATCTGCCAGCTTATGAACAGCAAGGTGTTCCTGCAGGGCCAGCGACTGCCATTCCCAAGACGCAACCTAGCTTCCAGCATCTTCGTGAGTTTGTGGGCGAGGATACACCCATATACCAAAGTGGGGGAAGACTTGGTGCGAGTGGAGACGAAGAAAGAGAGCAAAATCTTCGGCTTGTTCAGCATGCTCAGCAATCTTCCTTAGTAATTTATATACAAAGTTTAAAAGATAGGATAGATCTTCGAAATTAAGACTGAGGAGCTGCAGGCCGTGCTCAAAGCCAACAAGCACGACAACCAGCTCCTCTGCTACCACCAGCAAAATGCCTCCCTCTTCCGCAGGTACTTCGCAGATCCCGACTGCGACTACTGTCCTGGCATCAAGCACTCTCTCCTCCGCTGCCCTAAATTTCACTACATCCCCTTGAAGAGGGTGCGGATGATAGAGCACGCTGAGGGCAGGCAGCAACGGCGAATCCAGATCTGCCGAGCGAGAGCACGAAAGCCAAGTTACCTGTCTTTCTTCGGGAAGGTGGGGAACGACCAGCTAGGGGGAAGGTAGCGGCACGTGACATTTTGCGTAGAGTCTAGCCACAACTTGCCGGAGTAGGTATTGTAAGAGAGGTTAGAGAGGTTTGAGTGCTGCTGCAACTTCAAGGACTACTTCTTCCAGTACAACGCCTAGAAGCAGCTGAAACGCATAAACGAGCGAGTCTAGCTGAATCTCCTCAACCGCAGGAGCTTTGTCTTTGACTGATCCTTATTCCTATGTCCCAGAAGTATTCATCATTCATCTTTCTATAAATACATCCTTGTCACCAACTTACGCTCCCCAACACCTCCGAGGCGCTCGGACGACACCGGAAGTCGAATTGCACCATTCTGCATATCATCTACTCGAACCGTTGCAGCTACGGCCCCCCCTCTTGAAAAGCCCTTCTCAGCGGTGAAACATCCTTTGGGAAGAGTTCCCAGAATTTGTCGTAGTTGAGATCGGGCTTAAAGCTATTGTAGATGAGCCTGAGGTCGGGCGGAGGCGGGTCGACAGTTCTGGTGAGGAAGAGACTTGAAGATGGAGCGGAAGATGTCGGGCTCGTCAGGGTTGTAGAAAGGGTTGCAGCCGAAGAGTAGCTCGAAAAAGATAACGCCCAGAGACCAGATGTCTATTTCGGAAGAATAATATTTATTTCTGGCAAAAAGCTAAGGCGCTCGGTAGTTTTTCGTAACCACATAGTCCGTGCTGCAGATCGTCGACGGAACCACGAACTTCTTCGCCAGGCCGAAGTCGCAGATCCCCACCTTCAGTCCTGCCGGCTCGATCATTATGTTATTAGCAGTGAGGTCGCGGTGGACCAGCTTTTAGGTGTGGAGGAAGTGGACTGCCTCGAGGAGCTTGCGCATGATGACTTTGGCATCGGCGAGGGAGGGCCTGGTCTCAATAAATTTGTGGAGGGTGTTCGAAAAATATTAAAGGACTAAAAATTTTTCCCTAAGGTTCTTGCCTAAGAGTCTGATAAAGAAGGTACTTTACAAAGCCCTCTTTGGCGTATTTGCGGGTGATGTAATAGGCCCTGACTTCCCTGAGAAAGCTCTGCTCGAGATCAGTGTCCTTGTTCTTGCATTTTTTGACAGCTACGACCTTGCCTGAAGGGCTGTGAATTGCCTTAAAGACGACCCCATACATGCCGTGCCCCAAAACATCCTAGAGGATAATATCTTGTTAAATATCCATGACTTAAAAATTTGATTTAAAGGCTCTCAAATTAAAAAGCAGTGAGACCTACTCGTGTCCCGAGTCCCCTTAATCCCCTCCCCCATCATAACCTCAAATATGATTATTTTTTTAATTCAATAACTCAAGGCCTCTCTCAATCTCACTTTCTTCCTCGCTCCCAACTCCCACCTCTCTGACAACTATCTCGCCTCCTCCATCCTCAACCTCTTCAACTCCTCCCAGTATTCCGATATCAATCTAGTCACTCCTCTATCCTTACAGCTTTTCTTCCTTTCAACTCCTTTTTACGCCTATTCCTATGAACAATGTTCCATCTACCCAGGCTGCACCGAAAGCGCCTACATCGTCGCAGCACTCCAGACTTAAGCCATTACTCAGTTCACCGGAATGAGCAAGTCTCTATGGCTGGCGCAGTGCCTTGCAAACGAAAATCTCCGGAGCCCAACAACTCCGGACAACCAGCTAAAAAGAATCCGCAAATGCGTGTAGGAGTCAGGCCTAAACATGCTCGCACTTAGCAATTTCGTACTCAACTAGGACTATTTCTACCAAGATTATTTCTAGCGAGCTCTCGCCTTGGCCAACCAAACCCAGCCTCCGTTCGACGTTCTCTCCATCAACACCCCTATTGTCCTCCAGCAGCTCTCCGCCGACGCATGGCTCGATCGCTCCTAAGAATTCATATCCAATCTTCTCTCCGCTATATGCAGGTACAGTCGAAGCGTGACTGTCAACTATCCGCTCATCTGCAACTATTGTAAACCATGAAATCAATAAGTCATGACACTGGCCAGCTTGAGTTTGAAAGTTCGTTTTTCGCGAGAGACAGTGCGGGCTGTCGAACGGGATTCCCTCTTCCCCTCGCTCTTGAATTACAACTTCACTTCCCTGAACCTCACCTATTTTCTGGTTTAGCATTTAGCTTTTGGCTAAGGACTTTATACTCGTATGCAGGTCAGATTCGGCACAGAGGAACGCAGGTTAATTTTGCTACTTTTCGGGCTCTGCTCAGGTTTCGCTGACCCAATGCGGAGGCAAGCAATCTGTTTGAACTCAGTAATTTTGGGAGGAGAGGGCTTGGCAATAGCTGGCTAGTCATCCCAATCCTAAGCTGGAATGTTGTGTTTGGCTTGTCCGCAGAAGAGCATGTTGAACTAATTGATGGAACTGACGATATTTTTGTGGAGAGTTTTGATTTATTGAGGAGACTTGTCCTAGTCGTCGTTTTCGCTGTCTGATCGGCCCTCCTCGAGGTCGACATCAGGATCTTGGCAGACGGATTTCTCAAAGAGTAATTCTTTGTTGGGTTATTACTTGTTCGAATAAGCCCGCTAACGCTATTTTATTCGCCGTTTTATATCATCGTCTTTGAGCAGTTAATTTTAATAATAGCTGTGCAAAGCTTACGCCAAATCTGAGCCCATCCTTACCCACAGCTCCTCGGTGAAGGGGTGCTCTTTCCGGTCCGACTTCCCGAAGAAGGAGAAGTTGGAGGCCTCAATAGTATAGCAATGGGGCACTAGCTTAAGGAAGACAGCTCTGGCAGTATTCAGTTTCGAGGGAGTTATCCTAAAAATGCAGAGATAATATCTGAACATCTCTGAACACTCATATATACACTTTGGAAACACTCTGGTCTTGTAGTAGAGCGTGTTCCAGATCCGATACTCCGGGCCGTATGTGAACACATTTCGCTTGAGTGAGTGTCCGTGCAAGTCCAGGAACATTACCAGATTGTTCCGGTAGCTGGTCCTGAGCTCCTTGATCAGGTCCTTGAGGGCCTTGGTCTAGGGGAAGAGGGCCTCAATCTTGGCGTTGAAGACTCTGTTGAGATCTTTTCCGGAGCAGCTCGTGCGAAAGTTGCCTAAAACCACTCCATCTGGGTTTATCATAGGCAATATCTTGAAAACAAATCTGTGATGGAGATTACTTATCTCGAAGAAGCCTGGCCTTCGCGCTCTCAGAAACTAAGAATTTGATGAACCCTTCCGCCATGAACGAGCTGTTGCTCTCTCCGGGGTGGATCCGTGCGCTCATCACCACGCACCGCTTTTTCCCCACGCTGTTTGGGTTCGTTATAGTTAGCAAGGGGATCTCCAGTCCCGAAAGCGATTCTGAAAGTTTAGTTTCCTGGACGAATGACTACTGTGGTAACTGTGAGAGGAAAGAGTTAAGCCTGGAGTAAGTGTAGGGTATGGAATAAGCGAACTGAACCTCGTCATTTTAGTAGCAGAACTTGTACTCATAGACCATGGTGAAGAGGACGGGAAGGTACAAGTCGCTGAGGCAGCGATATTGGGGCTTGTCCTGGAGGTAGGACTTGACAGTGCCCTCCTGGCGCCAAGACCCCTTTAGCTTCTCTTGGTCGAACTTCGAAAGCACGTACGGCCGCATCCCTCTCTAATAAGGCGAATTCTATTTTCTGAAGTTCCTAATGCGGAAGGTGACTAGACCGCACCGCTTGTTCCTAACTTTGAAGTTGAACCACTGTGCGTGCCCGTTCGTGTTGGAGTCCACTCTCAGGAAGAGATCGTAAAGGTTATCTGAGACCCTTATGGCGCAGTCGAGGTTGCCAGACTCGAAGGCGGAGTCGAAGGAGAGCATTTCATCTGGGCGGTAAGGGTTGTTGCCTTGGAATGGGGGCTTGAATTTGGGTTAGAAATTAGAGTGAAATTTTCTGAAAAAGGCTCTCAGGTGCTCGTAATTATTTTTGTAGAGATGCTCGTACTTGAACCTGTAGCTCACTGCCACGCTCTCGTGTAGCTTAAATGTGTCACGCGGCCTTGGTCCCAAGTAAACCACCTTGCCTAGTTTGCCGTTTTGGTCGAGGTAGGTGAGGATCTCGTCTACGAGGAGCTGATCGAAGTTGAGGGGAACTGGCCCTGCGACCTTGACCCTAGGTCTCCAGCCGGAAATCATGTCGGGCTCGAGTGAGTAGGGCTTGGATATAAGCTGATTGGCTGGTTCCATTTCTTTATTTAAAAAGGATGAATAAGATGTAATTAGTACCCCCTGCTCAAGTAGCTCTCCTTCCCCCCTAGTTGCAGCTCTCCCTACAGCCCCAGTATATCATCTCCCAGGCGAACTTCAACCCCGACGTTCGCGATTGTAAGTCGACGCGAGTGGGGGTCCTGGGCCCTCCGTTGAGCGGTAAGACATATATAATAAAGTGTCTGATTGGAGCGTGCAAGAGGAGTAGGCTGAGTGAGGAGGAACGGGCCGAAAGCAATAACAAACTTTTAAGCTTTCTGAGCATTCACGAATAAAAGGATGTATGGTTAATCGAAGGCTAAAAACTGCTCTAGTCCCGGCCCATTGCCAAAGTTAAGAAAATCAAAGAACTTAACTAAAGCTTCGCTAAGTAGGAGGCCGCCCGGCTTGCCATGATAGACGCACTTCTTCGCATCAGCACCAGAGTCGTAATTGTCGGCGAGGAGGAAATCGACATGGAAGTACTGTAGAAGGCCGCACAGTTTGTAGAGTAGATCATCGTCATTCATAACTTCATTTTAAGGGAAGATAAGGACAGTATGCTACTTGAAAGGCTTTATCCATGCAGGAAGTAATTCAACTAGTATTTCATTACCCGCTACAAGCACTTAACGATCGTGCACTTCACAGTCTATAACAAGGGACCTTCGAAAGCCAGACTCTAGGAGATGCAGAGAGTTGTGATGAGGCCTTCTTTCCGGCCCATCAGCTCCCTACAAGAGCAGTTGAAGTTCGTTAATTTTGACAGTCCTTGCTTCATTGTCCCTCAAAATATCAATTAACCCTTCTAGGTTTTTTCAGAGGAAGGAACTTAGTACTGCAAAAAACTAATCCCAGGCAACTGGAGCTTCGACGTCAGTTCGCAGAAGGAGTCGGTAGTGGTGCGAGGCAAAAAGCAATCTACTTGGGAGCTGTTCGGCCTGAAGTTCGAGGAGGAGAGAGAGCAGAGGCAAGTCTAGTTTGTCTTCAAGAGAGAGAAGGGCTGGGTAGAGGTGATCACATTCGTACATAACAAGCAGGGCTATTTAATTTTAAAATTGACTTGAATATTTTGTTCAAAAAATAGATTACCGGTTTTTCCTGTTCTACTTGAACGTCGCTCGCAGAGTACACGTCAGGTGGCTGCTCATTGTGCAGCTCAGTTTCGCTTTACTCTTCAGCTCCTCGGAAGACTAGGGACGTTTCGCTTGGGGCAGCTGTTCATAGTCCTGAAGGGGCTCAAGAGGGAGTTGAATGTCAAGTCCCTTTCGCATTTCACGGATGAGCTTCCTGGCCTCGATCTTGAGCTGGATGTTCTCCATGTCGTTATTAGACAATTATAATCGTTATTGCGTAATGAAGATTAAGTAAATTAAGAAGGCAGCACAGCTCGCTATCCTCCCCAAGGAGATGCTCCCCCCTGGGCTCGCAACGCCCCGACCACTCCCCGGCCTTCTCGATCTCCGCTTCCGATTGGGTAAGGATCGCAAGCCCTTTGCGGAGTTCATAATAAAATATTTGCCTGGAATCAGATACTACAACCCGGGAGTGAAACTGGAACGAGAGAACTGCGATAATGAGTCGTCGTTGCGGATAAAGACTACGGAGAGCGAGATAGAGCTGGGCAGGGATAGCGTCGTCGACGGCAATGATATCCTAAAGAAGATTATGGAGATGTGCCAGACAAATAAATGAATATCATTCCTGTGACTTCAGTCTACCGTACTGTTGCAGGGTCTTCTTTTCTTGCTCGTCGAAAGGCCTCCCCTCGCTGTCTGTGATGTCGTGGAACCATACCTACGGCTCACCGTCCTAGGGCTTCCACCACCACGGATAGATTGTGTTGGTCCTGCCCTTGACCAGTCCCCAGTTGACTGCCGGCACCTTCAACTAGTAGAACAAGGGAACGTGCGTGTTTATTAGAGATTTGAGTTGTCGTGCCATATATTCAGTGCAAATGACTGGCCTTCCCGCAGTGATCATACTCTTGGTAATCTGCAGAGTATCCTCGGCGTTGGCGTATATGTGAAATGTAGTTACGTCCGAGTTCAAGAGCTGAAAGTCGTTGAGCTCCTTGAAGTCGTTGCCAAAATTCCAGAGGCCTGCGGAGATAGGCTGGGAGGGGTTGGCTGCCCTGGCCCAGACGAAGGCGTTCTTTAGGAGAGGCAAGGATCGATTAATAAAGCCTGAGTTGCCCGGCTAGTTGTATATATCCCAAAGGTAAATTCTCTAATCGTCCTTAAAGGAGCCGATTATGTCCTTGAAGTATTCCTAGTAAACTCCCATCAGACTCGTGTTCACGTGCTCAGCCGCCCCTGGTGACTGCACCCATTGCGAATTGTGCGTTCGTGGGATTGGTTCCGGCTGTCTGCCTAATGCTGGCTAAGGCTTCCAGCAGTCGTCAAAGAGGACGGGCATGGTGAGGATGGACTTGGAGGCGGCAAGGGCGATGAGAGATTGGAGCCTGAGTTTGAAGGCGGGCCTGTCTTTGTTCCAGACGAGAGGGTGGAGGAAGACTCGGATGAGTCCATAGCCTAGAAATGAAGCTATTCCTAATTACTTTTAAATTGTTTTTAGGTCGAAGGTTTCTTGCTGCCACATTTCTAGCACGTTCACCGCCGAAGAGGGGATGAAGTTGTTTCCCAGCAGGAACTTCGTTTTATTTCGCCATGACCACGCCTGTTCGGCGGTCCAGCGCTCCCTAGCTAAAATTTGGGTGGTAAGCAGCAGTATCATTGTAACAATATGGCAAATAGAGCATAAATAAATCGTATTTACGAGTTAATAAAGGACGCCGAGCTAGTCCGGCTGAACAGGACAGACTCCAGTGCGCTCAAACAACTAATGAGCAGCCTGCTTCATCAAAATACTTAACGCCACTAAATCTAAATTTCGGATGGCGAATAATAGAGCGTTCTCGAGAAGAAGCCGTCTTTCTTCAGAGCGCTTGAGGAAGATGAGGAGGAAGTAGCTCCAGTCCGGCTCGCAGACAAACGGCACAAGACTCGGCAACCCACCCAAAACCTGTTTCCGAGCTATTCCAAAAAATTTAATAGCGATTTAGTTTTTGAAAACATCAAAAGCATCTGCAAGTTTGACGAGGACAACTTTCCCACCAACTAGCTCGAACGCTAGCTCTCCTTTTAGGAAAATATCAACAGCGACGGATTGACTTTGAAATTTATTGAGGACAAGGAGCTAGGTGATGTCTCCATGGAGCAGCTCCGCAACATGGTCTCCTTCCTAAGAGGCTAGCTCTCTGTGAAGGTTCACATAATCAAGGAGTCGTAAAACCGAATCCGACAACTCCTGCAATACCAGGAGGACTGCTAATTGATGCGGAGCTTTAGCCAAATGGAATGGTGATTATAAGGATCAGTCGAACGAGAGTCGATCGCTAATCTCGAGGCGCACGTCCATGAGTGGGTATATATTGAAACTTTCGTTGGGAGTGCACTCGAATCGGTAGCCGCGCCCTCGCAATTCTTCGGCTGAGTTTTAACGAATCGAAAAGTTTCTAAGCATGTAGTTTTTCTCGAAATTGTGGTAGATACGAGTATCGTAAATGCGAACAAGCACATCATCCACCCGCAAGTATTGTCTCAGCAGCCCGAAGAAACTGTCCTCCATCACTCGAAACCTGAAATCCAACTTGCTCAGTCCGTTGTCGTCCAGCTAGTCATCATACAAATTAAGAACGTCCTGCCAAATAATCGGATTTGAGGCTGTGAGTAGGTGGACGGGAATAGCCTAATCGCAGATTTAACTCTGCATATTTTTGGAGGTGCCTCTATAAGGGGAGCATAGAAACGAGTCGCCTGTGTTTTAGACCGTGGAGAGCTCGATGGTGGGGTCGATTTGCTTGATTTTCCATGCCTGGTAATGCTTGTTCTTGACTTAGCTTGGCAAGACAAAAATACCTCTCGGGTCCACCTTATCTCCTGTCTTTAGAGTCTTCGGATCGAGGAAGGCTGACTACCTCTTTTTGAAGTTGGTGAGGGAGAGCGCTTCGAAGGGGTCTACCGAGAAGGAGACGTCCTTGAGAGGATTTTGGATGGTGGCGCGTGCCTTGCCGTAGTAAAGATTAGGAACCACCCTCAGGTCGAGTTGCTGGGAGAGCAAGTCCATTTAAGGGGAGGGGAGGATTCCTGAGTTGACGATCTCGAAGGACCAATTGCGATGCTCAAAAGAATTTGAGGTGATTTTGGTTTGCATTTAAAATCAGGCTAATCCTCCTGATTCTCAGTAGGCAGCCTAGTCGCACCAGTATCCCTGATAACTAGACTTAGCAGGCTGCTGTTCTACTAAGTCATACGGCCGAATTTGTCATCCTCCTTTTTTACACCAAATTCGCTATCGACTTTGATTATCTAATCGGCTTTGACAGCTTACATCAATTCATTTTAAAAATCAGTCAATCTACTGTCGACCTGCTTGAGTGATCCTCTCCTTTATTGTTTCCTATCCATTTCTGCATGAACATCAAACTCCTCGCAGATCTTCTCTTTTTGCCATCGAACTCCAGCATCTAAGCGATGAACTCTCTGAAGTCTTTGGAATAAGGCGTCAAGAAGTTAAGGAGACGGCTTATTTTCTAGCAATCGTTCCAGCCACGGACCTCCAGACACTAAGCGGTGTTAAGAGATGCACAGCAGACAATAGTGAGGCCTAAGCTGAAAATGTCTGCCTTGTTTTTGTTGTAGTCAAAAAGAATTGAAGAAAATAGCAGCTCATGAATCTCTTCCGGAGACAGCAAACATATGTATTTTCCGTTCTTTATCTTCTTGTGGAAGTTTGAAGCCTAGTGTGGCAGTGAATGCACTGTTATTAATTTGACTTGACCTTAGTTGTTGAGCAAGATGTTGGAGGGCTGGATGTCGCCAGCGTAGGTAGCGCGAGCTTCGAGTTCTGCGAGGGGGGGAAGAAGTTCTGAGAGCATGTACCAAAGTTCATCCTCGGCAAAGGGGACTTCTCGCTTCCTGCGAAAAAGAATTTACTCCTAAAGTGTTTTTTAAAAGCGAGGGAGCAGCAATTCGACCTGTTACTCTCCCGCACAGTGGCTGCTAGTAAGCCGGTGTTCCAACGGCTCAAAGATACCCGAGCCTCTTCCAACTTCTAACTTCGACAGCCAGGATTTGTAGTCGTGGGGAGTTTGGAGAGGTACGTTGAGGAGGATGAGACGGTCTGCAAGGAGGACCTTGCCTAATCTGGAGTGGTTTTTTTTTTCGAAATTTTTATTTCCCATAAATTTAAATAATATTCAATTTGACTTGTCAACGAGTGCGCGTCCTGATCCGTGCTCGCGAGTCGCTCTCTTCCTGCCTTCGCGCCCGGGTGCGTCCACTCCGCTCCTCCTCGCCCTTCTCGAGCGTGGTGGAAAGTCTGGAGACTATCTCCTGCGCTTGGAGCGTGATGGGGTGTTGGGGGCCGTTGAAGAGGAGGCTGTTGCTCTGAATTAGACTGAGGTCGTGAATAACTGCCTGGAAGTTCCTGTAGTAGTGCTTGTGAATTCTGGTTTTGATTTTATTAAGACACATGGGTATGACGACGAACTCCAAGTAGTTGGAGTAGTGGTTGGTGTTGACAGGGTTGACGAACTCGTGCGTCAGTTAGCTGTTCTTATTTATGAAGTCTTCAATTATGATCCGCATTATGTCGCATCGAGTCGATATTAGTTGATCCTAATAGTAGCTCGACCAATACTTCTAGTCTTCCTTCCAGAAATTAATCACCAACCAGGGGTTCACGCAGACTTACCCGCTTTTGCGCTTCCGCTCGTTCTTACCCATCCGCAGGCATTTAAACAAGCTCCGCGGGAGATTTGTCTAGTAGGGTTAGCGCTTGCACCAGTCGTATTCCTTGAGATGCTTGTCTTTGATCGTGTAGGTCTAGTCCTCCTCGCAAATAGGGAGCTGCACCTGGACGATTTCGAGCAGGCGTTCAGGCACGAAAACACTTGTCGCTTTGCTAGGTTTCAACACCACTATGAATTTTTTATTGGTTTAGCTCTAGACAATGTACATCAAGATGGCCTCCCCACATTTGGCAGTCCTGGGGAAAGTGTACTTGAGATCCCTGACTGTGACCAGAGGGGAATTCTCCACCCCCAACTCTAGAGCCTGGTTGAGGTCAGTCCGGTGGCCCAAGAATCGATGCTACTGAAGGAAACTCTACATCTAGGCCTTGTCCACTTCCTCTATTATTTAAAGTAAACACTACTCCAGTCCATGGATGATCAGGACAGTCTTTTCTCCTACCTGAGGTAGATAATTCTCCCTCTCGTCTGACATCAAAGAGTTCCTCTCGATCTCGATAAAACGTTTTTCCGTGGTCATTAGTGGGTGGCAAAGAAGGCATCTCTCCCTGTCTAGTGACTTTCGCACCGAAGCGCACGGCTGACAGTATTCAGTACTACAGGATGAACACTTGGCGAGAGGGCTGGAGGGCTGTCCGCAACGAGAGCAAGTAACTTCCTCCTCGAGGAGATAGACAGCTTTTCGCTTTTTGTAAGGCTTGTTTTAGATGCTGCTCTACGAGACCTCTCTTTCACGATTGGAGTTTTAATTGATCTACTCCATGCTCATTCTGCTGCGACTCCGCTTAAGTGCTGGCTGGACTTCGATTTGTTCCTCTGACCTCAACGGCCTCAACTTCTTTTTGCTGAGCAGACTAAGCTTCTACTATTCGATGTCGCGTTCTCTCTACCGATCCTAGGGCCTATAGTTGGGGCAGACAGGAGTGCTGACTTCAGCGAGTATCTTCAACAGTTTTTAATTGTGCTGTTCATAATGGTTCTGGTACAAGAGCTACCTCTGTCTATTTTAACAGATCTATTTCATTATGGTCTTCTCATAGATGGCCTGCTACTGTGTCATGCCGGGCTAGCTCTTGACCGGCGGCTTGACTTCCATGGACTAGGAGAGGGACTGCCTCAGGGAGGGAAAGGAGTTGTGGTACTTGAAGAGGTAGGGATCTCTGTTGGCGTTACAAATGAGGCCACGGTGAGCCTGGTCTAAGTTGACGTGCCTACTGACGGAAATAGGAATATAGTTTTAATACTCGAAGGCCTAATTGTCCATGGTAAAAAACTGTTAGGTGGGGCAATACGAGTAGAAGTCTTTGTAAGTGTTACCGTAGATCTAGAACGATCCGTATTAGGATGCGATTGCCAGACGCGTCCCGTCCGGACTGAAGCAGCCCATTAGAATCCCGATCTCTAAGTTCGGGTAGAAGATGTGCGTCGCTGTCACCCAGAACATGTTCAACACCTAGGCCTTGAGGTAGTTCAGGATCACCACCTGTCCGATGGAGTCTGCAAAGAAGCACACGTCCATCACCTTGGGGTGGCATTCAACGAACCTGATCATGGTGCTGAATTTTATGCCTGGATTGAAGGATTAATCGTACTAAGCGATTATCCTTTTCACTGAATCGCTGCTGTCGTAAACAATGAGCTTGCACTTAAAGCTTTAGTCGCTCTTCTTTTACCTGCAATGGACGGACAGAAGGTAGCGACTGTCAAAGGACCAGCAGATGGAGAGGCAGCTAGTCTCGAAGCCCTTGGGCAGCTTTTCGTATGAAAACTTGATGATGTGGTCGAATTTGAGCTGGAAATTTAGTTATAGTCCAAAAACTTTGCAAGCTCCTTATTATCCGATAAGAGCGAGCTTATCGCCCTTCTAATTCCACAAGAGGTTTGCCGCGCTGTCATTTTCTAAAAACTGTTTTGTAAACAGCTCTTCCTAAAGCTCACTGAAGTTGTACAGCTTTAGTTACCCAGTCTTCAGACTCACTAGCAGGATCCCGTTCTGGCTTATGCTAAAAGTGTTTATATGGTGCTTGAAATGCATCTCATGGAAAATCTTGGGGTCGTGTCCGCCTGAGAAGGCCTCCAGCCGCTCGAACTAGGTGGTCTTGTAAATTTACAAGACATTTGAGTACGCCAGCAGAAAAAAGCTTTCATTGTTTACCTCGTAGAATAAGAACTCCTTGTAAGTCTAAGGCTAGTTCAATGCAAACACGCATACGCATCGCATCAGGTTAAGGCTCCATACGCGGGTCATTCGCTCACACAATGACACCAAAAATTTGTTGCATGGAGAAACCCATAGCACATTGAGTCGCATGTAGTGGCCGACCAGAGAGTGCAAAAGCAAGCAAGTGTCAGTGCTCCAGATCTTAATAAGGCCGGTGTCGTCAGAACTAAAAAGGAGTTTTCCGCTCTTATCAAAGGCAATATTGTAAATCTGTACGAACTAATCGCCTTAATCGCTGGATCGGCTGGCCCCATGCCCATATATGGATTTCAAAGGCTTAAACAACCTGAGTTGCTACCTGGCGATCCAATCTTTGGAGGGGGTAAGGGCTTGATGGGCAAATTAGGGTTGGGAGGGGTGGATGATCTTGGTGTGGTATTGGAAGCGAGCGACTGGGTCGTATAATAAGTTATGGACTTGAGGGATCTTCCGCTGAATATCAAGACTTTTCTTGAGTATTCGAACTTATTAGGATCTAGATTGTTAGACAAGTTTGTCTTCAATCTGCAGCAGGCTCTACTGAATGGCCTGCAACAGCCCAGCAGAACTGTTCAGTCTTGACTGGTTACTACACTACCTCTTCCTGGCTCAGCGCTCTATTCTAGCCCCTTAGCGATACTCCGCTTCGAACCATACCAGTCCTAACCATCTCCTAGTACAGTCCTCTTATCACCTCCTACTTAACCCCACAGCCATCCAGACTATTGACCAAAACTTGGCTCAGCTTGCTAAGGGCTTGTCCTGTAATGGAGCCGCTAGCAGCGGACTAATGAGTAGGCGGAGAGGTCAGTCCTTATAGTATAGAACGACTGCGTGCAAGGCCCTTTTAAGGACCTGGTTAGTTCCCAGTTTTCATATTATTTTTGTGATACTTTGGACAGGGCCGGCCCCCTATTTAAAATTATAAATAACGATCACTATGGATATTCACTCCTCACTGGCAACTCCCGTCTGCTCCATTCCGGGGCTCCCAACTGCATTTTTCCAAAAGTTAGCAAAATATACAGCCGATCGGCCTATAAGTAGGGAGACTACTATCTTTTCAAATTTTGAAAAAGGTGATAAACTCGAAAAAAAAATTCAACAAAATTTCTCAAAAAAAAGGCAGGGGAATTTTTGTAAACTTCATTGAAATTGGCCGTTTAGTCTTGAATCATCCTCGCTTACTTGGCTGCAAGCCCTCGTCTCACACGTTTTAGTTTTAGGACTGATGTTTTAATTAATTTATTAGCATGAACCATTTTCACTAGCCTTCTCCTAGGCAATCCACACATTCGCTTGAATCAATGAGAGTCCTTTTAATTAATTATGAGTGTTATGAGGGTTATAGGGACAGCGGCTATCCTTGCTGTGCTTCTGCTGGGGATTCCCCCTCTCCTAAAAAACAAAGGTTACGAATCCTGCTCAGCTACCAGTCAGGCCTAGCTCTTTGACCTCTCGCCCTACGAATACAACTATCCCACCTTCACTATTTAGGATCTTCAAAACCATTAATTCAAATTGGATGCAGTCCTCCAGAACTACGTCCAGGGGCCGCTCTCAGAGCTCTAGCAGCGCACCCTCCTCAAACTCAGGCAGGTCCGCGCCGGCTAATCCTTCATAGACACCTCCAACATAGAAACTGAACTTCGGAAGGTAGTTTCCGAACACAAGCTGGTTATGTAGCGGCAATAGCGGATCCGTGAGCTGGAACAGCGACTGGTGGCAATAGACTGCAGAGGACTAGACTCCCAATAATTCAGAGTAAAAGTGGCGGAATTAAAGGAGAAATACACAGAGTACTAGCAGTAGAAAGGGAACCTGCCAAGCTCGATCAAGTAGGGAGATATCCACACTCTGTACTACTAAAAGGCTAAACTTTAAGCCGACATCAATTCTCTCCAGGCACATCTACAATTTCTTGGCGCAACTGCTCTCCCCGAAAATCAACTCTCGCCTTCCGACCTCGAGGGCCTCAAACTTAAGCTTACCAAAGCTGAACTCTAGCTGGACCTCTTACAAAGGAATCTTGACCCGAGCAACATGGCATAACTAAGAGAATAACTGAAGAGGCTGATTCTTCGGAGAGATTTATTGAAGCTGGAACTAGAGTAGCAGACTCTAGCGAGCCAGTACAACAACATAAAGGATGACATGTTGGTAATCGCCAGTAATTAAAACATCAACTAGTACAAAAAAAAACTCAAGGAAATACTAGCCATGACTAAATCGGCAGAGTTTTCCGAGCAAATTAAGTAGCTGCAGGAAACTCTCAAGTCAATTATTGTCTCCAACAACCAAATGATCTTCCAGTCCAGCCAAAAATAGCAACTGCGCAATCTAACGGCCTATAACCTCACAGTCATAGTCAACCGCATCCAAGAAATCCAAGACATTCTGGCTAATTAGGACTCCTCACATAAGCGACTAAAGCAACTGCGCTAGGAGATTCACAGTATAAGGCTGAAGATGCTAGATAACTCGGGAGGCACTGATTATTCTGGCTAACTGAGGAGGTTGGCTGAGTAGCTGGACAGCAAGAAGAAAAAATTGAAGGAACTTGACGGGGAAATAATAAAGTTTAAGCCGAAAGCTCATAATCGAACAGAACTTATCACTCTGAATCGCTACAGGCATCTGCATGACAGTCTGCAAATTCGCCTGGAGGCCTTCAAAGGTCGTATCCTTACTAGAGTACTACCGTAAATCCACCTCCAAATTTATTGATTGCAAAGCTACTCTAGACCAACAAAGACAGCTTAAAGCGCAGATCGAGCAAGAGCATGCAGCGATAAGGACATAATGGGCAAACATAGATTCAGCAGTGGATTCGATCGAGGGCTCGCTGCGAAGATTTTCTGATAATGCGGATTCATGACCCGAATATTGACTGATGACTCAAAATAAAGTCTTATTAATTGGAAGAATGTAGCCATAGATTTCCGATCTGAAGCGGGAGAATTCAGTACCTGCAGCCGAATTGGAAAAGGGCTTTGTAGAGAGCTAAAAGCCTCGGGTTCGATTATAGACCCAAGGCCTCGAAAAATTTTTGGAATCATTAGCAGCGCAAAAGAACTCGGGTGAGAGCCAGCCGAAGCACGTGGTGGAGACCAAGCTGGAGAAGAAAGTCAGCGAGGTGAAGGAATCCTCGATCATATCTGAATCTGCTCTTGCTAAAATCAACAAGATTGTCTAGGGGTATCGAATCACCATGAAGGCGCCTAAGCTGGAGCCTGTCTAGAAGCAGCGCAACTAGGTCAAGGAGCGTCTCATTAGGTGCATGCTCCTGGCCATCGAAGAGCTCCGCTAGCAGAACAAGTCCATCCTCGATGACAAGGAAGCTTAGCTCTTGGCTCTCAACGAAAGAGCCATGCTCGAAAGGGCTAGGAAGATTGCCCTACTCATCTAGACAAACTTGCTAAGCTTTTTTAACAGAAACATGAGGGACAGCCTGAACAAGGCGTACAATGACAGGTTCAGGATAATCTACGCGAATCTGAAGGACCCGGAGAACATCGAACTGAGAAGGAAGGTTCTCTTCTAATAAATAACGCCCAAAGACTTGTGCGTCCTCAAAGAAATATAGCTTTACTCCGCCAACAAACGAAAGATGATTTAGGAGAAGGAACGGCTTGTCATGATGCAGAATACCCTCTCCAATACCTCCGTCCTCCGCATCAAGGATGGAGTCATCCAGTATGAGGACGAAGTCGTCAAGGAGCCAGTCCTCGTAGAAGTCCCGGTCGTAGTCAAGAAGGTCGAGGTCTAGAAGGAGAAGATCGTGGAGAATTTGAAGCGGGAACTGCTGAGCTGGATAGAAGAGAGCGAGAAGAGGATGTAGGATCGGATTCGAGAGGTGCTGCCAGAGGAGGAGAGCAGGATCCTAGTGTAGCGACTGAGGAAGGTAAGTGCTTGATGAAATTTAATACAAAAACAGCTTATTTTTACATAGCTTAACCATTCATTTTATATTAATATATTTCAACCCTCGTTCAGCCACAAGCCGAACACCACCGTCTCTCCCACGCACCACGTTTTAAAAAATAATTGTTCAGCAAGTTCACTCTTCTGGTAAGGCCTCCCATCGTATACCCGATCAGTGGCGAGCCAGACCGAATTTGAACGAAAATAGAGTAAAGAGTTATTGTCTGTTGTGGCTCTTGCTGATGGCCCTAGTCGCAGGTAGGGATTATAATGGTAAAATGGAATGGTGGGCTAATCCTTTGGGTTGAAGGGTGCAATGAAATAAAGATACAAAAATAATCTCATCGTACAATGCCATCATTATCATAATTAAAGATTTTGTTTGACTCCCTTGGGTCACATCCATTATTAATCTACTAATGAAAGGGTATTAGATTCTTGCCAAGTCCTTCGCCACTCAGCACGTCACTCATTGCTACGGCATCGTGGGCATTCCTGTCATCGAATTGGGATTCGCCTTCCAATAGGTCGGAATCCAATACTACGGCTTTAGAAATTAGCAACAGGCTGCCTATTCAGCAGGCATCACTGGATATCTCACTGCAAATCCCGCCATATGTCTCGTTGTATCAGGTCCGGGACATACCAATGCCATCTCGGGACTAGCCAATGCCAGAGTCAACTGTTGGCCAATGATATTGGTGAGTGGATCGAGTGATCTCAGCCAAGACGGGAGAGGAGCCTTTCAAGAAAGTCCACAGCTGGAATCAGCGCGGCCGTTCGTAAAGATGGCTATGAGGATAACAAGCGCAGAGCGCATTCCGTTCGCAGTGAAATAGGCTGTGAGAATTTCGCTGTCAGGTCGGCCTGGCCCTGTTTATTTGGAACTGCCCGGAGACATCTTGGGACAGTAAATCGCAGAACAAATTTAGTTCCCTCCAAGAGCTGTTATTCCTAAGAGCCTTCCCGATTAGAAGGACTTAGTAAAAGCTGTCGAACTAATCAAGGCATCCCAGAGACCATTGCTCATTATCGGCAAAGGAGCAGCCTATGCTCGCGCAGAAAAGGAAGTCCGCGAGCTGGTTGATGTCCTCAAAGTGCCCTTTCTCGCCTCTCCGATGGGCAAGGGAGTGGTGCCCGATGAAGACCCGCTGAATATTGGCGCTGCAAGGTCAAAGGCATTGGGATAAGCAGATGTGGTTATATTACTTGGGGCTCGGCTAAACTGGATAATGCATTTCGGATTGCCTCCGAGGTTCAAGAAGGACGTGAAGGTCATACAGATGGATATCGAAGCCGAGTAGTTTTCAAGAAACACTTTCGACAATGTAAACCTCTGGGGTAGCATCGAACTGACAGTGCCGAAGTTGGCCAAGTTGTTGGGAAATTGGAACTTCAAAGACAATGGGTGGGTCTCCTCACTCCAGGAGAAGTGCAGGAAGAACGTCTAGGTCAGCAAAAAACTTATGGAACAGGAATTTCCCCTCACTTATTATTCTGCTTTTTAGGCCATTAATCGTCTGCTTCAGCCAGAAGATATCCTAGTTGCTTAGGGGGCAAATACCATGGATATTGGCCGCACCGTTTTCCAGCACTCCTTCCCTAGGGCCAAGTTGGACGCTGCTTCCTTCGGGACGATGGGAATCGGCCTGCCCAGCATCATATCGGCCAAGTCAGTTTTCCCCGGGAGGAGAGTGATTGCGACGATGGGCGACTCTGCGTTTGGCTTTAGTGGAATGTAGTGCTAAACTCTGACAAGGTACAAACTAGGGGCAATTATATTTATAATTAACAATAACGGGATTTACAGCGGGCTGGATGAGCTGCCCTAGAGTCCTACTGACAATCCGGTGACAGCCCTTAATCCGACCTCAAAGTACCAGCTCCTCGCCGAGGCCTTTGGTGGCGAGGGATATGAGGTGAAGACCAAGACAGAGTTGCTGAATCTCTGCAAAAAATTATAAACGGTAAAGTCGAATAGACTTGTGATCGTGAATGTGCGGATCTAGAGCTCCTCCTCAAAGAAGGCCCAGGAGCACGGCTGGCTCACACGCGACTCGCCCAAGGCTAAGCTTTGAATCAATTATTCTATTCATCTAATCCCCAGAACCGTATCCAAACTCATTCCTGACAAGTTCCTGCACACTAGCTATAGCATCACCGTGACATTGATCAAGAAGGCGAAACCCCTGAGCGTCATCTTCATGAAATAACCCAAGTAGTAGAGGAAGCCGAACAGAGCCCTCGCAATCAGGAACCGGCTCATTAGCAGCTGGATTTGGGCAGTTGTGGGATTCGTCTTTACTATGTAATAGAAAAGAAGACAAACAAAAATTAGCACTTGTTACATGTTGTTCGCCAGCACACGTTTCGAGTAGAGCACCATCCCCTCCTCAGGGTTCTACTCCGACACAGCTCCCAGCTCCAGTCGCGACAGGTAGTAAATCAACAGGTGGGCCAGCTGGATAACAGCGAAATAAGGACCTGCTGCTGCTATGATATCAATGAAGGCCTGAAGATCCCTGGCCTCGGGAACGGGGAGTGCGAGCTGGCTGAGGAGGCGAGGGTCGAGTAAGAGCTGGAGACTAAGGAAGCTCATTAAGGAGAAGTAGAGGACTGAAATAAGAATCTTCATTAAATGTAGATGGATTAGGAGAGTCACTTCTTTACCAGAATTCCGTTTCGAAGACATACCCAACTTCGACTCCGCCCTCTACCGAGACAGCTTCGACAACTACCTAAACGACCTCGCTCTCAACTCCAACAAGCACTCCGAAACCATTCTCAAGATATTCAAACTTCTCCAGACCAAGATCTCGTAGACTAATGTGTGCGACTCGTTCCTGCTAATCGGAGAGCAAGTACAGCTGGACGTGTAGATAATGAAATTGGCGAAGGAGAGGACGAAGAACAACGAGGAGGGTCAGCTTCGGCGGAACGCAATCGACTTGGGGAGGAGACTGAGCCTGATGGCGGAGGCGATAAATAGCTTTTTCATAAAGCAGAAGTAAATAGACCGGAGACTTGCCAAAGTCGAAAAGGAATATCCTGTTAAGATTGTTCAGAAGTCTACTGAGCTTGACTAGAGGATAAGGGCCCTCGAAGGCTAGTTCAAGGACGCTCTTAAGGACATCGACATCAAACTTGCCGACAAGGCACTCTTTCTTGATGAGCGCGTTGAGGCTGCTAGGTATTAGGCTGCATAGTCGCTCCACGAACTTGAGCGAGTAGTGAATGGCAAGGTGGACGACAGCCAGGTGAGGAGCAGGTGCAGGTAGACGTAGTTAACGATCTTCAAGGAGCTGAACATCTTCGAGGGTAAGAACGCAGTGGACCCCGAGGAGTTCGCTAGACACGTGAAGGAGGCGGAGAGAAGGTACGACTAGCTAAAGCTGCTAAATGTTTAAAGGGCATTCGAGATAAGGAAGGCTAATTAATTCATATAGAATCGACTAATCGAAAAGTCTTTCTTCTAATAGCAGAAGGTCAAGTCGGAGAAAAGGCTGGCTGAAGTTTACTCCCGCTTTTAGGACATCGGCAACGTCAGCTATCGCAACCGCATCGACATGGACACCTGTCTCAAGCTCTGCAAAAAGGTTTAAACCATCTCCTAAAAGCTCGAAAAAGATGTAGATCGCAACACCCAGATAATTGACAACTTAAAATTGGGCGACAACTTTAGGAAAATCATTGACAGTCTGGACCCTGAGAAGATCATCAGCCTGCAGAATGTGGTAGACCAGCTAAAGGCCAAGTCGAACTTGCTGTAAGAGCAGTCGAGCCTGCAAGGGAAGTAGATGGCCAAGTCTGCAAAGGAGCTGCACGAGCTGTAAGTACAGTTTAAGAACAAGAATTAAAATCTAGATCCTCAAATTATTTAGCCCTTGCTATTAAAACTGCTCAAAAGCAACTTCTACATGCGCATGATTGAGAACCACGAGGTCGTCATCAAGAACATGGACAAAGATAACCGCAAGGTCGAAGACCTGGAGAAGCGCCTGGTGGTTGCTGAGCACAAGCTGGCTGATAACTCGCTGCCCATGTCGATGAAGGCGCTGGAGAACTTCACAAAGCGAGAACTGAAGGAGTCGAACAAGAAGATCGAGACTCTGGACCTGATAATCAGAGAGGTCTGGGAGGAAACTAAATCTAAAAAGCACTTCATTATATAATCGACAATCACAGACTAATCCTTTATCAAGTTCAAGCAGCTCGTTCCAGAGCCGGCCAAACTCGCCTCCAATAAAGCACAATTCGCCAAGGAATTCGTCTCCCAGAAGGCTGGCTCCCAACTCAACTACGAAACTTGGAAGACCAACTCTCAGCGCAGCTTGTCTTGCCTCACCAAAAAAAGGTGATTGTTATGAGTGCATAAGTCTATATAAATCATTTTAAAAGGATGCTGTTTAATGATGAGATGTTGAGGTCAGTGATTCGGGTAGGCCTAGTCTGAACGAGCTCGGGCACAGGGCGTAGGTCTTTGTGTTGGGAGGCGGTATGATGGGAGATGATGGATTTTTAGCTGAGTCGGGAATTGGGGTGGAAGATAGAGCTGACGTCGGTCTCATGATCACTTTTGGAGGAGCTTTTGAGTTACTGGCTGCTGGGCTCCGAAACGATTTAGTTCTTACTCTCGGGCTACTCTGTTACCTCAAAAAATAAGTAGCCACATAAACCCATTAATTAAATATGTGTTCAATATCTGGCCTCGTTCCAGTAGAATTACCCGGAGTTGTTCGCTAAATCGAACCTCCTCCTGCTTCCCTCCTCG
>QQSS02111081.1:0-38838 GCA_003687565.2 Craspedacusta sowerbii
GTGTGTGTGTGTGTGTGTGTGTGTGTGTGTGTGTGTGTGTGTGTGTGTGTGTGTGTGTGTGTGTGTGTGTGTGTACATGAACACACACGTGCATCCAAAAGAAATCATAAATAAAAAGCATACCTATACTGGTTCTTATACTTCTCAGGCTCTGCAGCAAACAAATGAAGTTTTGTTTGAACATACGTCCTCACCAAAGAACAAACACTGACGTTCACATCATCAGGCCACGCGGAATTCCCTTGCATGGCTGAGCAGAGAAAAGCGAAGGCTTCCTCGCACGTTTCTACGCACAATGAATGTAGCTCCAGCTTTTTCAGGACAACTAGGAGTTGAATGTACATTTCGACAAGTCTCCCCTAAGCAGAACGGACATGGATTAACAGCAAGCTAAATAATGCATCATCCTATTATAGTTATAAACCAAGCTCTACCAATAAAACTTAAGAACAAGATAACGAAAGCGTTACAAATTTTTGAACAGCCAGTTCAAAAACCTAATACCAGTAACAGTAAACCAGATAGTAAGTGTGAATTATGACTGCACACGATCAGAGGCCGCAGCGCGTATAATCAGAAATAGAATAAGCACATGCTCCAAGTCGCTGCATCTTTAACAGCAAGCTGATCCTTTTCATTAAAATTACATTCTCCAACCTACCTCAACGACGCTCTTCAGGCAGCTTTCACTTCTTTCACACCAAGATAAACGCAGCTGAACTGAAACATTGAAAAGCACTCTAGCGTGTTCAAAACTTCCACAGCGATAGGCGTCAAGGCCTTTGTTGAAAAGCTGGGTACCAAGCCTTTTCACGACATCTGAGTTTAAGTTCCGTGCTAAGCAAAGAACTTGATCAACAGCAGAAAAAAGATCGCTAACCTTTGAAGCAACCTCGTGGCTAAAAGAAAGGATGTTTAGAAGCGCATTAAGTAATAAGAGCATACAACAAACATGAAAATGAACAATGAGAATAACATACAAACTCATTCAGCGATATTTCGGTAGTGACTAGGTAAGTACACATCCACTACACAAACAAACAAAAACAACACTTAGCACAGCTAAATACCTTGAGTTTCCTTCTTTCATACATACTGATGCTCTATGAGCATCTGCATTTGAAAGTGATATTTGAGAAACATCGATACCCCACATGAGATGTGTTAAGAATCTAATGGTCGCTTTCTGCATTCCATCTTGGTTAGGTAATTGTTTTAGCACCTCCAACACTTGTGCATGTACAAGAAAATCAATGACGATGTTCAGCAAAAGACGAGTCACCCACTTGCAAAGCAGAGGTCGTCTGTCAGATAGCTTCCTTAAAAAATCTAGGCAGTCCAAAATGCAGCCGATGTCTTCAATCGCTTTACCTTCCCTCAGCAAAGAGCAGACATTCTCTTGATAATTTTGAAAGAATTTCTTGTTCTTTGTATATTCACACATGCAACCATGTTGAAGCGATGGCTCTGAGCTGGCAAATGTGATCACCATCTCAAAAAGACTGCCCAAGACAGAACCTTTTCTTGCAGAAACATCATTTAAATCACTTATCTGTTTAAGCAGTGATTTTATAATTAACTGGTTCTCTTTAGACTCGGCTGATTTGATTTGCATCATAAGAGACATATATAAAACAACAGCTTTCCAAACAACATCCACCCAACTCACAAGATTGGTTAAAATCTTTGCTGTCAAGGAATCACAACAGAAAATTGCTTGTAACTGTTTCAGTAGAATAAAAGTTATACGTTGGGCATGCACATTTTCTTCGTGGGAAGCCAACTGGTTCACAAAGGTGTGGCAACTAGCAAGAAAAACGCTAAAGTCCTTATTGCTCAGAGCCAGTAAGCCTAAACTAGTCACCCTGATCACAAAAATCTGCTCCACTTCATTAGAGATCAATTTAATGCCACTTTTCAGGCTGTCTGTAAAGGTTGCAAGACACAATTGATGAGCACTGAAGAACACTTTTTGAATGTTTTCATTCTGGAGCAGACCAAATGCAAATACAGACCTCAGATCAAATAATTTCGCACTAAATACAACCATACTTTGCACATCACTGACTTTATGACAATGCTTCATTAGATGAAACAGCAGAGTAACAATCCGATCAAGTGTGGCTATATTTAAGTCCGGGTTACTCAGTGTTGAGGAGAATATTAACTCCAAACCTGCAAAGGAAGATGCAAGTTATGTAATAAATTACTGAAGTAGAGCTCATGAAGCCTCGAACAACTTGACTATGACAACCTCAACACAACACGTCAACTTATAAGGTTTGATCAAAATTAGCATGAACTCATGAAACATTGCATACTATTGCTAAACAGAAATGCTTACTAGACCTGGGGTATAATGCAATCACTCAAGGTTACAACCGCATTTTCCATTAACACACAGCTTCCATTATTTGAGACAAAGGTACACAAGTTGAATCAAAGCACCAGTCTTCATGGGTCTCCAAAATCATGAATGGGCATTTGTCTATTTCGAGTTTTTTTAGCCCATTAACACTTCTGAAGGATAAAGGAGTCTTTCCCTTGATGTTTTAGTCTTAAATTTTGATAGGAAACTCTCACACACATAGGTTTAAAAAAACGCTTGCTACGAACTTTTGCAATTGAATGTCAAACTTAATTTTCAACCAGAACTGGACTCAAAAAGCAGGGACTAGGTTTCCCTTTTCTTTTTTTAATGACACAAGCTGACCCAATCCAAAATTGAGCAAAGCAGAATTCCGATTTATGTACATGTAGAGCTGAACCAATTAGTTTTATGACTTCATAAATATCTAAATATCTAGCTAAATATCTAGATATATATCTAGATAGATATCTAGATAGATATTAGCTAAATATCTCCTGAGGGACAAATAGCTGCTTGAAGTCACGAAAACAAGTCACGTCCTGCGAGGAGTACCTTAAACCACTATGGTGCCCTTCTCCTGGTGTACTATATGTGCATCACACTCTTGGATTCAAATTTACAAAGCAGATTAATAAAAATAGCATATGCAAATAAAGCACTACTCTTTAAAATGTTATCACATATGCTTGCTCAAAAAATTTTTTCATATTGAATGGAGCTCTACTCCATGGCTTCTTTCAGGATATCAGCTTGCCAATAGAATTCAAATGGAGATTTGAGAAAAGCAACTGCTGACTGCAAAGAAGACCACTAACAGATCCACACAATTAGCAAGAGTATGTGCCCTGTCAATAGGAGTGCTCTGCTTCCATTAAAATCTTTATAGGGCAAATCAATGTGGGCAAGGGCAAGGACATTTTGCATGTAGCCAGCCTAATAGAACAGTTAACACGGAAATTCTATGAATAATTTGCATAGCTATAGCAGGGCGATACAGCAACAGACACATGGATATCTAGCTTTAAGTTAATAGTCACACTATGTCCTAATGGACATACAAATAATGCAGCTGACGCACATAATTTAATAACCTCTCTAGTCTTACCATATTGGGCTATTTCTGATAAAGACCTAAGGACAAAACCTCCATCTTTCTCAGCAGCTTCAATGCAATACCGCAATATCTTTGGACCAAGGGTAGGGGCTTTTTCACGTGCATGAACACCAATAGTCTTCAATGATACATGGGTCTACAACAATAACTAACAATTATCACAAAGCCTTTTAAATACTACATTCCAATATTAATGAAACTGCTTTAAAACTATTGGAAATGTTTTAGATTAATAAGCTGATTGATCGAGCTCATTAAATGCAGATATTAGTCATAATTTTTGCATCTCTAACACAAAGAGAAGGATTCCTATAGATAATTAAAAGTTTTCTCCCAAATCAGCAAATGATCTTCACTGCACTACTTACTCGTCTAAAGGTTTTCTGGTTGATCCAAAAAAAAAAAAATCAAAGATGCTTATTATTTTTGCAATAGTTGTTTGAATGTCTTGTCTAAATTTCATTTGTAACTTCTTTCAGGACAGCCTTTAGATGAGTGCGAATTCACTTTCTCAAATTGGCCATAACTCATTTTCTGAAAATCCGCAGATAGCCAATCTTGGCTGGTAAACCAAATCAGGTATGTCTGTAAACTTCCGGGAACAGCACTACTGTTAGTGACACTCACATTCTGCTTATGATTTGAAGCCATTGACAAATATGCTATACAAACTGAAACTTCTGAATACAAAAAGAACACTATAGCATATGGAAACAAATCCATCAGAAATTTTAAAATGGCAATCAGCTGCAAAAGTAGTTTAAGGGACAAGGTAGACAACTAGTAGTAACTACAAAGTTTGTCATCAAAATTGAATCGGTATATGTCTCCAAGTGAATTGGCAGATAGACTAATACTTTAACAACCTTGGCAAGCAAAATATTTATATATCTTTCATGCATATGGCATGTTCTTTTTAAAATACATATGTTCTAGACATGAATGGTGAAAGAAGCCATGTTTAAATACCAGGCAAAAATTTCACTTGATCTAAATGTGCATATAAATGTGCTTCTCTAAAAAATCTCTATGCTGAATAGATTTTGACAGTACTTTTTATGTAAGCCACTTAGTTGTTTAGTTGCTGTCAAAGCCATCTAATTATTCTATAAGAGTAAATTCTAGGATTACGGTATCAATCTCTTCTTAAAACAAAACAAAAATTAATTTTTCAAAGAGCCTTAAATAACAGAAGTAAGAAGATTATATGTCATCAAAGTAAATTTACCTGAAATTCTTCCAGAAGCTCTTGCTTGCATCCACTAGTCAGAATTTTTTTAAGAAGGCAATCCACATCAGGCACAGTAGACCTCATTTTAACAAATCACCTTCATTCTTTGGAAGAAAAAACAACCCACCATGCTTGCAGCAGTACCTTGCACAAACACTGTAAGCCCTGTGTCTTGTCGCGATCAGAGTAGAGCTAAACTATATTTTCAAATTCAGCTTTGGCAGTGATTTTTCTCTAACACACAAAAATGTGGAAGCACCTTATAAGAACCGTACTGCATGCCAACATTGAAAAATTAGTCATTCATTCCACTTAAATTTTCCATTGTCTTCCATTTAGACCTTATAGTTAGCCGCAATGTCCTTCCTCCTTGAAAATTAGTCATTCATTCCACTTCAATTTTCTATTGTCTTCCATTTAGACCTTAAACTTAGCCCTAATACAATGTCCTTCCTCCTTGACCTTAAGTTTCTGACCATAAGTACTCGAATAATATGCACTCAAAGAAAACTTAGGGCAAAGATCTGAAACTATAACGTAGACTGATGGTTGAACATATCGCATGCTTTCTGTAATTTGTTCATTACATACCCACGACGAAATAGTCCTAGCGAACTTTCCCGCAAGTAGGACACGGGAAAGTCATGAAGGGGGCCCCATCAGAGACTAATCTGTCGATGTCGTCTCACAACTTCCCACCAGAGGGCACTCCGCTGGAATTGCAGAACTCAGAAAAAGATCGACACGATTGATGCATTCAATTGACTTAATTTCTGTCTGAAGCTCTTTCCCCTTATGTTCCTTAAGTTAACTCCCCTAAAACACATTCACTTTGGTAAGCAGATTAATAAGGTAAATTCTAAAGGTAGGTTGTGGTTTCTTTTGATGTGTGTAATTTGTTCGCTATTAAACCTCTGAGTGAAACAATTGACATTGCTGTTAAAAAATTCTGGAAAGTAATCCTTGGTTTAAAATTAGTAAAGTTCAACTAAAAAAAGCTGTTTACATTCGCAAGGTCTCAAGCGCATTTCTTGTTTAATGGCAAGATTCTCGATCAAATTGACGCAGTTGCAAGGGGTTCCCCATTAGGACCAGTTCTTACTATCTTTTTACGGGTGTTCACGAGATCACTTGGCTCTACACATACACAGAATTGGGACCTTTGTTTTATCGTCGTTGTGTAGATGATATGTTTTGTGTTTTTAATAATTTCCTGAGCTCTAGAGACCCTAAAATAAGGTTTACAATAGAAGGTATTGTACAACTGCCCTTCCTAGATGAACTGGTCGACAGCAGTCAAGGTGAGACATTTTTTACTTCCAATTTTTCGAAAAAAGACGTTCACTGGCCTTTCGATGAGTTTTTCAAATTGTTGTAATTTTCCTAAAAACTTTGTCTCACAAAGAACCAAAAAAACTTTGTCTCACAAAAAGTATTTACAGCATTATTCATAGTATTTTACAGGATTCACGCCAACTCTTTACACATTCACAGATTCACGTTAATTTTTAGTCGTGAAAATGTTCCTCAATTAACTGATACATACTGCAAGAGCACTTACGTTAAGCTGTTCTTTACGTTCCCAAACATTAGTTCTTACTTCTGTACTACTGATAATTTTCCTGTAAGTTTTATATCTGCCGGTATTTATAATTTTATTAATTATAATTTTTAAAATTTTCGAAATATTTTTTTTATTAATATTTGTGCCGGCTGTAATGCTAGCTATATTGCAGAAATCTCCAGACATTTCAAAACCAGAATTAAAGACCGTTTAAGGAAAGATCGAGCGTCACACGATTGGAAGCACATTAAGGATAGTAACTGTAACCAATCATGTTCGGCTGATTGTGTTTCTCTTTTAGATTATGCCGCAACAAACTTCAAAAGAAAGGTCAAGGAAGGCATGTACATCCAGTGGCGTAAGATTAATCTCAATCAAAAAATTAATCACTTATCCGTTAGTCTTTTTGTATAGCTTTTTTCCTTGTCCCGTTGTTGTCGTTGCCGCGTATTTGTGTACAACAGATTACTAAGCATTTGTTCAAGCGTCGTTTAACTATTTATCTTGTATACGTCCCTTCGCATCTGTAGCGTTAAAAGTTTTTGATTTAGAAGATATTTGAAAAAAAAAAAACGTGCATATCTTTTGTTAATTGGAGTGTTTACGCCTCCCATGTATTTATACTGGTCTGTGGTAAAGCTAACTTAGTTGAGGATAACAATAGATGTTGTCGAAACGTGTGCTGCAAACTGAAAAGCGTATGCTTTCTGTTGAAAGTTTTTAGTAATTCTTTTGGGCAGAGTTTTAGTGCTGTTTCGCATTATGCAGACGATAGTTGCTGTAGTAGGTAATCCTCCTTGAGAAATCCATTTCGAGATTTTGCAACTCAATGGCATACCAGCATGCGTAGATGTCAGTGGTTTCAGGCTGTTCTCAGAGATTCTATTCCACTCAAGGGAAGACGTGATGTCAACTGCCGAAGCCCTCGGCGACTATAAGCCGACCAAAAACTTCTTGAATATGGTCGGCATGACAACAACGAGGCATAACATAATTCCCCATCTACCTATGAACTTCAGACAAGCTTTCCACGGTTACTAAACGGTTAATGACTAAACTTATCGCTTGATAAACATTTTCGCATTAATGTCAACTAGATGGGCAATGTTCCTGCGTGGTCGCTTTTGCGACCACCCTCCACTGTTGATGTCAATGGGGCTTACAATGATTGTGCGAGATCGTTGCTTCGACACCTAGACAACCCGTCAGCACGATGTAATGAAATATTGTAGTAGTTGGATGGTGCGTTTGGATCGTCCCTTCATGTTTGCTCCCATGTCGATCGGGTGCTTGGTTGCCCAAGGGAACCCGTCAAACTGAACGGCAGCGATACCGACATTAGAAGCATCCCATGCAATCCGTATCGGCACCTCCTTGCTATAGTTAACCAACACGTCTTCCGATTACAGTAGCTCCTTTAAATTCTGGAATGCTTCCTCTTCAAAAACAATCCAAGTGAATGGGGTGTTCCTCCTGGTCAAACGGTACTGTGTTTCAGCTATGGTGGGTATGCTAACTGGCTGGACAATTCGCGTAAAATAGTACGGATTCCTAAGACACGCATTTTGTTGCCTTCATTTGCGGACGTCATTGACCTTTGATCCCTTCAACATAACTTCCTGTGACAGGAGATCGCTCAAGTATTCGAATGATTGTTGTGTGAATTTAAACTTTTCCAGACAGCGACGGAGACCCTATTCCAGTAGAATTTGTTGTAGCCGTCCCAGATTTGCAAGGCAATCTTCTGCCGTCTTCCCGCTTAATACAATGTCGTACAAAAAGACTGCAGCTTGGAGCACGTCTTGCTTTAGTTAGTCCATAAGTTAGTAAGAATAGTAGCCTCTTCTGTAATAGTACTCCGTTGCTTGTGCTTAGAGCAAGGAGTCGCTGACTTCTTGGCGTTAATTTGAATTTGTTGTAACTACCTCCCAGGCGTCCCATCAGATCATCTCGGAGAGACATTGGCAATGATTCTAAAGTTGTTGAATAAATCTGACGGAGCAGTCATCGCAGACTCTTATTGCAGACTTACCTGTCCGTAAAGAAGTCGACTCTTGACAGGTACGACTGGAGTACCGCAGTCATTACACTGCGCGGGTTCCCAGATCATCACTGAATGATAATGCCATCTTCAATCGCTGATTGAGGTTGCCCTCAATTACAAGTGTACCGGTCAAGGCTTTCTGAATATTGGCCTAGCATTCGGCTAGATTCCAATTTGAAGTCTTCCAGGCATCCCAGTTCTCGCTTCCATAATACGGGCAATAGTTAACGCAGCTTGTGCCGTTGATCACGCAGCTTGTAGTCCAGTTTGTGCTGATCGAATGCTGCATTACAAGATTTAGTGCGACTTAAGGTCTTGTCAATAGAAACTCCCGTTTGGTATTGTGGCAGAGCGACCGAAAAAACTGAGGTCTAAGACTTCTCTAACCGTGTATGGTATGCTGTGCTTCTCATTCTATTCCGGTTATATGTCAAAGCACGCGCGTTCCCAGGACAGGCAGATGATGCTTGCTTGCAGACTGGTACTTCCAGGAAGACTTTTTCAGCTTAGGACACCCGAGATCCTCCCAGTATCGCTGATACGAAGTTGCCTTTTGTTGCTGCATCCAAATCCATCGTTAGTTTGCTGTCTTTGGGACGATGGCTACTTCAGTAGCCTCTTGGTCTACTGGTACCTGACTGACAACTTTTATCCAAACCTCAATGATTGCCTTGGCTGGTTTTCGCGTTAACATTCTTTCGACAGACCTTTTGTAAATGTACCTTCGACTTGCAGTAGTTGCAGGAAACGCAATTGAACGGGGAGACATCTGCCTTATTATCCTGTTTTCCACAACGGCAGCAACCATCCCTGGATCGTCTTGATTCGAAGCGGTCCTTTTTGTGTCCAGCACTTCTCGATTGATGAGAATGTCCCCGTTAACCCACCTTTCTGACTGGTTTAGCCTCATTAGCATACATAGTCTCCTTGGCAACTATTTTTCCGTACAACTCCAAACGGCGTATGGCACGCAATCACGAAAGCTGGTTTTATTTTGATGTCTCGATAGCTTCTTACAACAACGTTGATTGGCCCTATAGCACAAGATGCGACCACCAACTGACTCAATGAACTCCCACAAAGGTTTCCTTCAAAGGAATCCTTTCCCGACGAAATAAGCATCTTGATGAGTCATCCGTCGTTAAAAGTTATGCGTAGATCTTTAAGCAATAAACTAACCAATTTGTTTGACTGGCTATCCGCAAACCGTCTATCGTTAAATCCGAAGAAAACAGAGCTCGTTCTATTTAAGCCTCCAAACAGAACCCCCAACTTGAGGCTTGCAGTTAAAATCGGTGGTACAAAAGTATTTCCTTCTAATAATGTGAAGCATTTGGCAGTAATGTTAGATTCGTCGCTGACTTGCAGATCACAGATTGCTGAACTCTCCAAGAAGCTCAAAAGAGCTGTTGCTATCCTTACAAAAGTTAGACACTATGTACCATTCAACACACTTAAAGGCCTCTATTTCTCACTATTCCAATGTTATTTAGCTTATGGGTGCCTTGTGTGGGGCTTTGGAAACAAAGCTGACTTAAAACGTTTATATCGCATACAAAAACGAGCGATAAGAATTATTACTTTTGCCGACTTCAATGAACCTTCATCCCACTTATTTGCGAAAGCACAAATACTTAAACTAAATGATTTAATAGAGCTCCACAAGCACATTCTTATGCATCATTGGAAAGATGGAAAACTAACTGTGTCCTTAAACTCACTTTTCTCAGTTAAAGTTTTTTGCAAGAGAATAAGAAAAGGTTTAGATGGAAAGCTTTGCATTCCCAAAATCCGCACTGGCAAATACGGTGAGCGATCATTGAGATTTGCAGGACCAATTATCCTTAATCAAATCATTGATGCACAAATAAACTTAAATGTCAGTAGGATACAGTTCAAACGGCAACTTCATGCCTTGTTTATTGCTACATATTAGCTGGGCGTTCTTTTGTTGCAGTGGCGTAAGACGTATCTAGTAACTATAACTTACAATGAAAAACTAACGTCTGCTTGACCCACAGTTAGTTAGTCTTTCTGTTTAAAGTGATATTCTTATATTTTGAGTTCTTAGCTTATAAACGACTAACATACTCCACATGAAGTGTGAGGGGGGCTCTTCACTACCGATTAGCTCATGCTATGACGAGCCCTCCTTCCCATTTAGACAAACAGTTTATAAATTTGTTTCTCGTTATTTTTGAAGTTCTGATTGGGCAAAATAAATTCTTTATCTTGTTGTTGTTCTGGTTCAAACTTCTCCCCACGAAGCTCGAATCTCTCTAACTCTTTTTTCGTCTCCCCTCTAACTCTTTCAAAACTCTATTAAGACTCCCCTGAAGAAAAAAAAAAACGTCACACCATACTCTATCACACACACCTTACACCCAACACTTCAATCTGATTGGTCCAAAAGAAATAATCACTCATAATCAACCAATGACAACGCTTACAAAGGCAATAGTAACAATAGCCAAACTCGCATAATATTTGACCATCAACAGAAAAAAAACAATTACGCATCACAGGCACACAAGAGTTACATGCCCTCTGGTCGACACGCAAGAACTATTGCGTCTAATAGTCCATAGCGTCGTCCTTGAGCTTGAACAGTGCCTTGAAAGCTGCTTCATCATTGACCAAGCAACTGAAGCGTGTAAGTAGAGCTTCGTTCTATGGGTGTTAGATTGAGGACAAATTGCTGGTTGCCAGAATTTTTCATATGCATCCATTAGATGCTGGATTGTCTCACATGGCTTCCGTTGCATGTTACTCCAGAACTTAAAACGCTCACGGTAGTGAAACCCTTAGGGTCGAGCTCATCCTTCATTATTGTAACAATTTTGTAGGGATATTAGACGTCATTTGGTGGAGTCTGCTGTGAAGCCCGGATGGTCAGTGGCTATTAGACTGCATGAGTATGGTTTTTCAAGAAGACTTGAGCTCTCTGCTCTTCTTGGCATCAAAAGGGGTGAAGCAAGGCATTTGAGGACAGAATTCAGATATCCAAGAGGGTCAAGCGGTGTTGAGTTACAATGATTATCAATGAGTTCTTCACTATTAGAGTACTTCCTTAAGCCACCCCAACGTTACAAGGGCTAATAGTGTCAGACCAAGTTGTAAAATTCTCTTATTGTCGTTTCCCACACGAACTAGTATTTCGTAGATAAAAATTAAAATTTCTTCTATGATATGTGATAGTTTTGTTAAAGCAAACTATTAATTCTTAAAGTAAAATTGAAACGTATTCTATGATCTTTTATGGTTCTGTTGAGTAAGCTGCCAATATGTGTATACTTTGTGTTGCTGATATGCTTTAAGTCCACTTGCATACTAATAGTAGTGACTCCATGAAACAAGTTAATAGAGTAAAGAGATAAGCAGGTTATGGCAAAGCTAATTCGTGGCCAAATGATTACCTAGTTTAAAAGTATGCTGATTATTTCTGACAGTATGACAATTTTTTTCGGTTTTATTTCGGAGGGAGAGATGAAGTTTCAGGCTTAGTAAACTTTGCAGTTGATTCAGCCAAATCTTATGGGCATGTTACGTACATGCTTCTATAGGTAGACGCAAGTGGCTTTGCTCATTTCGCTCACTTGGCTTTGACTCAGCTCCTAGCCCCCTCGTGGTGCAGTCCCTTGATAATGTAGGTGTTGTTTTTTTAAGATTCTACGACATTGAAATTATGTGCTAATAGCTCTTCTTAGAGTTGCAGGAATGGCAAAAAGGTCAGGTAGGCCACGCCTTGAATGCCATTCCAAAGAGTTGATCACTTCATATGATCTAGAATCTAGCACAAGCTTACATTTAGCGACCAACAAACTTATTTAATATCCAATTTTTATTTCCAGCACTCATACCGCTTGTCAAATGCGAAGCGCAAGGTTTTAATGTATAACTGCATTTAGAGTCCTAGCAGTGCATTAGTTTCAGCTATTGAAAGGTTCATAAAAGCCACACATAGCCTAGCAGGTGATGGGTTTCCGATAAATGCTGCGAAAGAACCAGACGAACAAGACGTCAATATTTGCTAGGACAGTGGATGTACAAGAACAGTCTGAGATCTATTAGATCTCTTGGCTAAGTGCTGAGCATTCTGTCCTGAGCTTCTCATCTTATTCACAGCTTGCTCACACAACCGGGCGATGATTTCAGTAAACTTTTAATGAGCAGGCTGTCCACACAGTTCCTGTCGTAGAACAAGGTTTAGCCAGAGTGTAACTAGAGTGGGAAGCATGACAAAGAATCCCAGCTCTTTTCCAGCTCGCCTCGCCGTCTTACGAGCACGATGCGACATTTTTTGCACAGCAGTGCTGTCATGATGAATAACGTAGGCACAAAAGGCTTTAAATGCTTTTGTCTTCTTTCTTTCAAAACAGGTCGTCGCGTGTAGTTGATGCGATAGGTGCCAACTTGTTGCGAACAGCAGGAGTGGAGGTGTGGTCGGTGTTCTCAAGAGGCTGTCTTTCATACTCATTTTAACAAAGGTCTAGGTGGCTAAACCGAAGAACAATAGTCAATCTAAGATTGGGTAGCTTCGGGGTATTACTAACACTTTCTAAAGGTGGTCAAAGGTATTTACCTTTGCGGCCACAGGGAACATACCCAGCTAGATTAAATTGCTTTTGAGGTTGTCATATAACAAATTCAGTCCTGAGTAATGTGCCGTCCTTCGGTTACCGGTTGCGAAACGCATGGCTTCAAGCAACATGTATTGAGGCCCTCTTCGATCGCCTTGTCTCAGTGACGTGCTATGATCTATGAGGTCCCTTATTATTTAGGAGCTGCATAGGCCCCAGAATCGAAGTCTGCAGCAAACTAGTAATACTATAATCACAGCAAAACGAACACAATTTAATCAACGTTTGGCCCTTGATGTCTGCCTTGAAGTTCGTGCAAATACGATGTGTAAAATTACCGGCTGCGAAATTAGATAGCTGCGATCTGCAAACTTCAAACCCCAAGCCCCTTGGCAACCAACGCTGAGCCCTGAAAGAATCGAGTTTCAGACGCATGCTACAGGCAGACATATTGCATTTCCTGCCAATGTTACACTGTCTCTGGGTAAAGAACGAATGGAGTAATCAAGACATAGAGCCTTTCCGAAGGGGACGGGGTTGAGATCAAAAGCAAAGAGGCAATTGAAGCACCCGTCGCTTTTTAAAATTTATAAAAAGTTGAATTTAATATAATAAAAGCACTAAGGCGACATAAAAATTTCACCTTGCATGATGTTTATAAATCTGGTAGTGGTTAGCAGAGAAATAACTGGAGTGACGGGGTTAAATGTAACCCCCGTAAACACGCGGGCTTCCGCTAACCTTTCGTTGCCTACAGAGACAAAACATTGTTTTGTCCTTTGTTGTCTTTTGTAAGCTCTTTGTCAGTTTTCTATAGGTCGACTTTTCAGTTGACTGGGAGTGGAGGCCAAAGGCAAACTTGCAAAAGTTTCGTTTCGATCGTTTGGCGAGCGTCAGATCAGAGCGAAGCGAAACCCTTAGTTCGTCTCCGCCTCAAGTGCTGATGCGCGGCCATGGCGAAAGTAAGGGTTTCCGCCCTGCTTTTTGGCTTGGCGCTATTAGTATGTGCGGCTCTTGGACAGGAGGAGGAAGGTAAGAGTTGTGCTAGCTTTTTTTTTTTTTACGGATATTGAATGCCGAAGATTCGATCCGAAAACTCAAATAATTTGGAGTTGCCTTCGTTTATGTTCATTGGAATATCGTTATGAGGCAGGCAAGTGGCTTTTAAGAATAGCGGTTTTTGCGCATAAACGCTTTAAAGCAATATGGAAAAGCGCTATTTTCAATGTAACATAGACATCTACAGATCAAGTTGTCTTAACCAACTCTTATACTAAGGCGCGGCGCAAAGGGAGGGTTTGTCTGGGGCAAGCCCGAAACTTGCCAAGCCTTGTCAGGCTCAATTTGCGCCATCCATGGTTTGAAAATCCTTATGGCGAAGAAATTGCTCAGAGTATTGCGCTCCCTCTGGGCTACTAAACTAGAATCCTGCAAACATTCAAGTTGGCAAGATGCAAATGAGGCAAAGTGTTGAACGCGTGGTGACAAAATTTAATAGCAGACTCCTTTTTAAATAAGCTGTGAAAAAATATTAAACAAAAGAATCTTAATATTAAGAAGGTGCAATTCTTTTCTTCTTGCTCCGAGGGCGATTGGGCTATATAGTGGGGCGGGGTGTGGGGCCAGCCATGCCTTGCTGCTCCAGTCGGCTTGCGACCAGCTTGGTCGCCATTCGTTTTTTGGTTGGTAGCGCCTCGCGTGTTGCGACGGAAGTGCATCGTTATGTAAGTCTCAATATATGATTTTTGAGCAAAGTAACCGATAGCTGTATAAGCAGACAAATAATTCATATAGCTGATCGGTGAAGTATTCCGTGAGTGTGCGTTTGGGGGGAGGGGAAAGCTCTTAAAATTTTATAATGATTTTCCTGAAATAATTCCTTCAAACTAGCATAAAGCTTCGACTTACGAGTTGTGTCTTGTAATAAATCTGTAATATATTGATGTTACATATATATGTAGTATTGATGGTATCCCAATTTTGGGGTCAATTTGCGTCGGCTCTGAAAGTGTCTAGCTAAATGTGTTAATGCATAGTTTGCTTCGGTAGGTTTGCATGTGTATTAAGGGCTTAGTGAGAACTTGTTAGTTATGTTGGTTAAAATGAACTGCCATGGAAAGCTCGTTTGGCATAAATTTTGGATACTAGTTTGTGATAGGACATGTTGCTTTTAAACTATGTAATTTTGTGATGAGATAGGTTGGCATTTTTCTTTTCTTGATTTGTGTAACAGACTGATAACTCCCAGTTACGCTTGGCTAATTTTCTCACATTTGTTTTTATTTATGTCTATGATGATATCTGGCCTACTTCTTCCCCATAGTAGTAAGTACTTTTTAAATTTTTACATGTGGATTTTTCATACAGAATACTTTTCTAAAACTTTATTGTGATTTGGCAATGATGATGATCGCAAAATGTTAATGATCACAAAATGTTAATGATCACAAAATGCTAATGATGGTATTGATTTGAAAATTATTGTTCATTCATATTATTATGCTTTTTATAAAATGATTCCTTTTAAGGAATGCATTTTATCACTAACTTCTTTTATACTTGTTTCATTTGTTTAATTACCTAGGCACCTTTTGCAGAGGCTCGCAAAGGGGAGCGAGGACCAAAGGGCCCTCCTGGTGATCCTGTAAGCTTTAGACCATTGTCCTACAATTCTGAGCAGTTTTTAGACTGAGCACATTCTTTGAGTGTCTGCACAAATCCCTGTATAACTGATCGTGTTTGGTGTTTTGCAATATGCAAGCATGAAAAGTGTTTCTTTAAATAAGCGTTAAACAGTATATTTACATTAGCCGATGAAATGGGTTTAGTAAATATGTTTTTTCATTATGCGGTATTAAGGTTTTTCAAATTTGCTAGGGTGACGATGGTCCTAAAGGTCCAGATGGAAAGCAAGGTAGTCGAGGCCCAGCTGTAAGTATTGCTTCAAGGGGCCTGTTCTGCAGTCAAATTTTATTCTAACGATCTACTTTTTTTTGCCTGCTTTGAAATAATGATCAGGCTAAGCATTTTCTACCAAAGATGCTTGCCGTTGGCAATAAGACTCAAGTTAAATGGCTTTCTACTTCAAATTTAAAGCTGATGCTTCTCTACTGTTTATGCTGCAGTTTTAGTTACAGGTGCTTTGAAATTATGAGATGACATAGGTTTGCTTAAGGCCATCAGCTTTTTCTCATGCAAATATGGTGGTAGCAAGTGATAGTGTCTCTGTTTGTGAAGGGTGCATTAGGAGAAGAGGGCGAAGAAGGAGATGACGGTGAAGTTGGGCCCCCTGGTCCCCCTGGAAGAGCAGGAAATAACCAAACGGTAACATCTTAAGGACTGTTGGCTTCCAGAATTCAGTGTAACATGGTGCACACCAATCTTTGCTTCGTAGTACCCAAGTATGTTAATTTACCTTGCTTGTAGCTTGTAAACTAGCTGATATGTTAAGGATTTACATTGTGCTTTGTTTTCAGACTGTTATAGTTGTATATGGACCTCCTGGACCAGCTGGTGATCCCGGCCCAGAGGGACCAGAAGGACCAAAGGTATGTATTTTGCTTCCAACAGAAAGTGCACCATTTCGAGATAATCAAATTCCAGTGTCGGGTGCCAGTTTTTCCTGCAGCTGTTTTCATAGGTTCATCTATTTTACTTTCCTAGGTTCACTTATTCATGTTTAGCTCTTTCTTTCTGGCACAAGTTTTTAAAGGCCTTCGTTTAACATCAACTGTATTGTAATTTAAAACTTCAAAATTGTGCTTTTTAAAATCTGGAAGTTAACGTGTGTTTCTTGTTTATTTAGGGATATGTCGGAGAGACTGGTGAACCTGGACAGCCTGGTCCGCGAGGCAAAAGGGTTTGTTTCTTTGGTTTTGCAACTTATTATGTTTTGTCTTGTCAGTCAGTGTGTTGCCTTTCTATTTGTACTTCATCAAGTTTATGTATATGTTCTAGTGATATGCCTATGCTAGGTGAGTCCTGTATTTTTGGTTTAGGGGATTTTCACTATGATCTTCAATAGCCAGTTTGTGGTTGCTTATTTATGCATCCTTTTACTATAACTAATCCTAGGTGGTTTTTCGGCTTGTTGCTCATGTTGATCGTGCCTGTAAAGGGTCATTAGAATCTGAGTTTTCTGTGTTTTTCTTAATGGTCTTTGGGCTTAATCAATGATAACCATTGCAAATGGATCTCTCCTTATATATGGTGCTCGCTTTGAAGCTGCATGTTGACCCTGAAGAAAAAAAACTCACAAGAAGGTATAACTTTCTTTTGCCAAAACAATTATTTAGGGTGATCCTGGAGACAAGGGGCCTACAGGTGCTCCTGGAAAAGATGGTAGCCCGGTGAGCTACTTGTTCTTGTTCGTTTGTTGATTTTCCTAAACTTAAAGGCTTGCCTTTATGTTATTTTCTTTGCTAATGAAATAAGATCCTCTCAGAGGCACATGAACCTTATTAGTGCCAGTACTATAAGGCTGTTGATTTTGTTGCTCTTGGTATCCACCTGGTGCTCTGCTTGAGTTACAGTAGAATCGGGTATGAAGTGCATGGATGTGTAATGATTTGCGTGTTATGTTGGTTTAGTGTTACTGTACTTATTGAGACAAGAATAAAGTAGGGTTTGGGCCTATTTTCCGCACTCTAGTTCTAATTAGACTTACGATGGATTGGGTTATTTTTGGTCCTCTGCCTTACAGGGCGCCAAGGGAGAGCCTGGAAGCATTGGACCTGCTGGTGCTACTGGCTTGCCTGTAAGTACATGGGAAGAATGCCTCATACCAGTAACACATGCAATGTTGCATTCTTTGCTTAGATTGCTCTCCTTGTTTGTCTTACAAGCATGGGTGTTTTTCAGGTTAATTGAAGCTGAATACTATACATGGTGAATATATTACTTATATATCAACATATCTCACGTAGATCATACTGTATAACAGGGCTATAGTTGCACAGACATGATCGCATGCAACACATTCGTTTTGATTTCAAAATGTAGACTGCCGTTAGGTTAGTGCTAGCGCTTTTGCAGTATCGATCCATGACGTGGTTTAATGCTTTACCCTCAGCTTTCCCGTTTGTTTTTTAGATTCCTTTTTTTTGTATGGTTGTTTTCTTATTAATTGCTAATTTCAATATAACTGATGTTAATTGAAGTTATCGACACTGCGTTATCGTAGATAATGTAATAGAGAAGTCGAGAGCACAGCGTGATGTCTGTGTTATGTGAATACCTGGTGCAGGAACTTTACACCCTAGGAACATTCCTAAATTTTCCTAGCAGAAAATCTGGTCTTTCGGTCTGTGCCAAAAAATTGCCTTTTATTTTTCGAATCTTATGTTTTTGTTTTCCAGGGTTTACCTGGTCCTCTCGGACAACGTGGATCTAAAGGATCCAAAGGAGAAGTCGGTGCGGTAGGGCCTAAAGGTGCGAAAGGCGATGCTGGTCGTAATGGCGAAGACGGTGAACCAGGACTGGCTGGTGTTAAGGGAGAACAGGGTCCTCGCGGCGAAAATGGAACGGTTGGTTTTCCGGGGCCTGCTGGACAAGAAGGCGAAATGGGACCCATTGGAGAAGAAGGTCCAAGTGGACCTAAGGGGCCTGTTGGACCTCGCGGGCCTGACGGGCAAGCTGGTGCGCCTGGTTCGCAGGGAGCTAGTGGAGACCCAGGGATTCAAGGTCCATCTGGGCCATCAGGAGCAAGAGTGAGCTAAAACTGTCCTTTTCCCATCTGCAATAGCGAAAATTTGTGCTGTGTCGCATATATTCTTTTGCTCTGTTTTAAGTGCAGTGAAATATATTTTTAGCCACCCATTACTATATATTGCCTTCGTCGATAGGGAGAGCCTGGTTACCCTGGTATTCGTGGAAATCCTGGGGGTCGTGGACCTAAAGGCCCAAAGGGCAGTGACGGAGGGCCTGGAGCGTCAGGAGAGCGGGGGCCTTCTGGCCCACCGGGTATTACTGGACCACCCGGACCTGTAGGTGTGCCAGGTGCGCCTGGAAAGCTTGGTCCGGCTGGCTTACAAGGACAACAAGGCGAACAAGGTGTTGCTGGACCTCCTGGATCTGTTGGTGAAAAAGGCCAATCTGGGCCACGTGGCTTGCCAGGTCAGCCGGGTGTATCTGGGCCACCAGGTGAGACTGGACCTGATGGAAGGCCAGGTCCTACCGGACCTACTGGTGCTGCGGGACAGCGAGGGGCACCTGGTTTGCCTGGCACGCCCGGCATGCCTGGCTTCCCTGGAATTAAAGGACATGTTGGGGAACGAGGTTTTCGTGGACCTATTGGAGAGAAAGGAAGCAGAGTAAGTGAGAGTTCCGTAAGATTCCGATTAGAAGGGAAGTATTTTAAAATGTTTTAACGTACACAGTTGGTTTGGCACAAACAAGCTTGCTGGGTTCGGTGTTAAAATTAGCGTGCTGCTTCCATTAGGGTGAATCTGGTCGACCCGGACAAAGAGGCATTCCTGGACCACGTGGACCGCCGGGCGAACCTGGAAGCCCGGGTGCTGATGGTAAAGATGGACCAAGAGTACGTATAACTATGATTGTTCTTGAATGGTATTTTGTTGTGCAACCCGGGAGAGTTTAGTAGGGCTTGCTACCATCATGAAGCATTTGCGGTTGATTATTAAAAAGAATAACTTGAGCTTTTACGTTTGTTGTCAATTGAAGCTGGTCCTAATGGAAGATGATTGTCGTACAGTGCCGCTTTGACTGGGCCTCAAGTTACTATCAGTTGCTTCGTGAGTCTTTCATATTCTACTTTTAATCCATCCAGGGACAACCTGGAAAAGACGGCATTCCCGGACCCCCAGGACAGCCTGGAAGCAGGGGTATTCCCGGGGAACAGGGAGCTGCCGGTGCCAAAGGGGACACTGGAAGCCCTGGTCGAACTGGGGATCCAGGCTTTGATGGTGCTCCAGGTGATAAAGGAGAATCTGGTGCTCCGGGTGATCAGGGAGCACCGGGTGCTGCTGGCCGGCAAGGTGACCGAGGAGAGCCCGGTGAGCAAGGAGCTAGAGGCGCACCGGGTCTAGTTGGACCGCCAGGGGCTGCTGGACCTCAAGGACGGCAAGGTAAGAAGGGCTTGCCGGGGCCCTCAGGTCAACGTGGAAACGATGGGCCTATGGGACGAGTTGGGGACAGAGGCTTTGCAGGCGAACAAGGTTCCCCCGGTGCTCCTGGCCGACAAGGTCCTACTGGGAGAAAGGGTCCACCTGGTCGTTCTGGTCTGAAAGGTGCCAGAGGGGATCCAGGCATGCCTGGAGAAGCTGGACCTCAGGGACAAGTAGGACGTCCAGGATTGATGGGTGAGCAAGGGAAGCCTGGAGCAGCTGGTGACGAGGTGATTTGAATGTAACTCTTGTAATGCTTTTGTAGGTTTGCAGGGCTGTGAAAGTTTGTATTTTTACTGCCCTTTTTAAAAGTATTGTTTTTGTGATTTTCTTGTTTACTATGCCTTCTCATTCTTTTATGCAGGGTGAAGTTGGGGAACCTGGGGACGCCGGACGAGACGGGCAGCCAGGACCTCGCGGTTCACTTGGTCCCCGCGGTCCGCCAGGCCCTCCTGGAAATCTTGGTAGACGCGGTGAGCCTGGTCTGCCTGGTGACGATGGCGTACCCGGAGACCAGGGACCCCCGGTAAGTTAAGAGCCAAAGAGATTTGTTCAAAATATCGTTTATACGAAGAACGCAAATAGTTGTGACTTTCATTGGCTTTAGAATTTGTTGACGCTAGAAAATGTATTTATCATTTCTGCGATCCTCTTTGATCAGCTCTCTGATGTTGAAATGTTTTTGCTTCGTTTTTAAGGGACCTTCTGGAGAGCCTGGTGAACCTGGACAACCTGGAGCTCGTGGAGCTGTCGTACGTTTTAAATCTACTCTTATTGCTTTTTAAGTCCGAACTTTTGACGCTGATGCATCGGTTGTTGTTTCTTTCCCTTACAGATGTCGGCCGATTTCAAGTGAGCGTTTTCTCTGACAGCTTTGCTTTTATCCTTAGATTGGATTGTTTTAGGGCCCTATTGGACCCGCAGGTGAAGCTGGAGACAAGGGTCCTAAAGGTTTCAAGGGCAACCGTGGGCCTCGTGGACGACCTGGACGGCCTGGTCAGCGTGGAGAAATCGGTCGTAAAGGTCCTCGTGGTGAGAAGGGTTCTGCAGGAACAACTGGTCTTCAGGTGCGACGGCTCTTTCGTCCGTTTATTCTGATATTATAAATCAGTTGCGGCTTATATAGCTCCAAAACAGCGTTGGGTTGACACGTTTTTTTTTTTAAAGATAAACTTTATCTGGTTAATACCATGAAACCTATGATAATGGTTGGGAAACCTTAGCTGTTATGAGATAAGGCTAATAAAAAATCCTTATGAAATATGTTGTATGCCCTTTTCCCCGCGAGGGGGTAGGCTTTTAGGCAAAGAACCGAATCTTAATGTGCTCTCAAAATAGTTTGTATTTTAAGTTACTATTTTTGACTATAGGGCCCTCCCGGATTGCCTGGTAACCCTGGTCCACCTGGTCCAGTGGGTCTGCAAGGCGAGCAAGGACCGCAAGGAAGTTCAGGAGCTGATGGAAAGACGGGGCCCAAGGGAGACAAAGGGCGGCGAGGGCCGGATGGACGCCCTGGTGCTACCGGTCGCCCTGGTCCTGATGGTTCCAACGGACTCAATGGCAGACCTGGCAAGGATGGATCGCGTGGTCCTCAAGGTCGACCTGGAGCCAGAGGAAAACAAGGTCCTATGGGGTTCGTAGGTATGCCCGGAGCACCCGGCGTACCCGGTATCCAAGGTCCGCGGGGTCCGAATGGAGAGGCTGGGAAGGATGGTGTTAATGGTGCCGATGGTGATGCTGGAGATGACGGACCAATTGGCACTCCTGGACAGCAAGGCGAAGCTGGCGCTGACGGTGCTGACGGCGTTCCAGGGCGAAACGGAAACCCTGGTCTTCCTGGACCTAGGGGTGATAAAGGTGACAAAGGACCTACAGGAGAATCCGGTACCAAGGGAGCTAAGGGCATGAAAGGACCCGTAGGGCCTCAAGGAGCGCGTGGTGACCGTGGTCCCTCCGGAGCCTCTGGCAATGACGGTGAGCCTGGAGAGGCGGGTCAGAAAGGGGAGAAGGGATTTCCTGGTCCCACTGGCGCTCCTGGAGAACAAGGAGAAACTGGAGCTAGAGGCGCCAAAGGTGACAACGGATTTATGGGCTTCAAAGGTGCCAAAGGTCAACGAGGTCCCAAGGGAGCACGCGGTTTGCCTGGTTATATTGGTGAACAGGGCGATCTTGGACCCAAAGGCGAAACTGGTCCTGTTGGTCCTGATGGTCCTGCAGGCATCCCAGGCCCTATGGGCTTACCTGGTAAGAAAGGTCCTACTGGCGATCCTGGCCCGAAAGGGTACCCAGGAAAAGATGGGCGACAAGGTCCCCCTGGTCCACCTGGTCCCCCAGGTCTGGCAGGTCCTTCAATGCTCCCCCCATGGATGGGAGGTGGTCTTGCTGATGGAGACACAAAGGGCCCGTCGGAGCCGGCTCCTAATCCCGAAGAACCAAGTCCAGAAGGTCCCGGCGGAGACGTGCCTGAAATTAATCCGTTCTATAGAGTTTACCGATATTATGCTAGCGAAAAGAACGAGAAGCCAACTACAGAACAGCTCGACTCCTTGGAACGCAAATTCCGAGGCCGAATGGACGAACTAAGGACTATCATAGATGGACTTCTAACACCGGATGGTTCCAAAGAATTCCCGGCTCGGACTTGCCGCGATTTGCACGCCTTCCATCCGAGTAAACCATCTGGCATGTATTGGTTGGATCCGAACCAAGGTTGCAAGTCTGACGCTATTCTGGTGCATTGCAATTTTTCAGAAGTTGATGTGACCACATGCGTCTATCCGGAGCAAGTAATGGTATGTTTTAAGCTTATTGGTGGAACTACTTGACTCCAAACCGGTTTTTGCATTGAGATAGTGAGAAAAGATTATTGCATTGGCACGAAGCTTATTATACTGTACTGTAAGGCGTACAAAACTGCCGTCTTTTTAGCTTTGATGATTCGTGGTTATTACCTAGGCGGTGGCAAAAGAAAACTGGTTCTCGAAGATTCAAACACCTGCACAGAAGTTTTTCAACGAGGATCTTCAACTGGGCAAGGTTCGCGCATTGTTCCCTGCTAATTGTTTAATGGCCGTTTACCTTCTCCCCGTCCTGTCTGACGTTGTTGTCTTCGGCTTTTCTGTCTGTGCATGGAGGGTACAAATTTACCGTTTACTTCTCAATAAGCGGTTCTGTGGTCTGATGTGATCTCGCGGCAGTTGTGCTTACAAGATGCGACCGGTCTGCAGCCGTTACTGATGGAGAAGCTTTGGCTCGCATGTTATATATTTATTAACTTATTTATTTGTTGGCTAAGGCTGACTGTAACCCAAACCGAAACTCAATTTTATCACTGATCCTTACCCTAACCCTAACCCTTTTTCTCAATCGATCCTTAAGTAATTGAAATTTTCTATGAGATTTTTTGAAGGCGAATAATTTAAGTATCCTGGCGTGCAGCCGCAGCCATATTGACCTTCGCGGCATGTCGGCATGATCAGTCGCAGATTGAGGAGTAAATGGTAGTTTTACGGTAAGCGTGTGATCCTCCAGCGTCTATTGTTACGTTGATCAATGTTGGATTTTGTGCGTTTTAGAAGTCGTTTGTGAATCTTTGAGGTGCTAATGCTTTTTTTTTTTCGCATTCGTTTTCCTAGCTAAAATACACCGCAGACGAGTCTCAGCTGACCTACCTCGGATACTTGCATCGCGAAGCCTTCCAGAATGTGACGATCCACTGCCACAACTACGCCCCCTGGTTCGACGGCCAGCGCAGCAACTACAAGAAGGCCATGATCTTCATGGGTAGCAAGCAGCACGAGTTCGCTGCCTTGGCCGAGAACAGCCGAGATGTTCCGCAAGTGCTGTCCGACGACTGCTCCTCGCGCAGTAAATCGTGGAAGCAGACCGTGCTTCGGTTCAGCTCGTTTAAGTTCGTCAGGCTACCCATAGTGGACCTGGCTCCTGCCTACTCTGACGATGAGGACGCCATGTTCGGCGTTGAGTTGGGGCCGGTGTGCTTCGTTTAAAGAAGACAAGCCCCACGACAAGGAATCGTGCGTACTCCGCGTCGCACGCCGATTCCATTATTTATGGTGACAATCGTGACTTACGACACGGTCGTACCCACGTGAAGTGTGCAGGGAGCAGCGACTCGCGTGCGTCTCGGATGTCTAGCGTGACTCGATTTTTATGGAGTGTCTCGAGCGTATGTTGGTAGCTGCTCCCGTCACCGCGATGCGGCCCCCCCCCCCAATAGCCGGTCCCCTGCAGCGCGCGCGAAAAAACTGTAAAATAAAAAGTTTAAAAATATTACTAAAATCTAGCGGACTTCTATTTTCTGTTTCTTGCTGATATCACAGAATCTGCATGATCTACTATCAGGTCGGGATTTTGAAAGTTGCTCTTCAGTATTTCCCACGCGTTAGGAAATCTTATATAAAGTTTACGATTATACACACACGCACACACCACGGACACATGCTCACGCACACACCGACGCGTGCGCAAACACATGCACACACACACACACACACACACACACACACACACACACACACACCACACACACAGAGTCCTCTATCAAAGCCGGAACGGATACGAAAAATCTTGGTCTTGAGTCTAGCTAGCCGATATAAGCCCAGGTGGACAGTGGTTGAGGAACGTACGTACGCTAGCTAAGAGCGCGTAGCGACTTACATCAAATAGTGAACCTCGTTTCATCCTCTACAAGAACGAGGCTAATACAATGCATGCTTCAATGGTCAGGAGAGGAGTGGCCGAACGCTCTTCAATCACCAGGCACACTGTTATTTGTTAACTTTATGTGAGGGATGATTTACGCGTACGTGCCTGCATTGCAACCATTGGTGAGAGGCTCCGCATCTTATTTCTATGCCTTCAGAAGGCACTAAGACAATGCCTCCGCACAGGCTGAAGTCTTCTGCTAATAGCGGAACTTAAGCGGATCGGGATCCAGCTCACCTAGGTGCGGGAAGGTCAGCAAGTAACTGTCGTTGACTTTGCTACAGAAACTTCACAGGCTGGCGCAATGAGACGAAGAACAAATTCCAGGAAGCGGTGTCTGCTTCAACAAGCGTTCTAGCCATTGTTGCAGAGGCTTCGCACGCAATACAAACAGAAAAACGTTATTTATGCAAACAACGGAAACTGACTTCGAGCTTATGTTGGATAGAAAATAGGGAGATTCGACGTTTGCTTGAAGGAGTTAATCCAGGAAATTCGCTGAGAACGCCAAGCTGCATGATGCTTTGTCACAGGCGGAATTAATATCTACTACAAGAAAAGCCTTCGCAAACTGGAGCTGCGTTAGATATCAAGTCTAGAGCACTTTTCAATGTTTTTAGTTTTAGCTTTAGTTTTAAAATGGATCTTGGTTGTTCGGAATACTTAAGTCTAGTCTACCCCCTTACTTAATTACGTGGCTCAATCAACCACATTTTTCTTCGGAATAAATTTAAATCTGGCTTAGCTGTCAAAAAAACAATGCCAGGCTGTTTTGAGGATCTTACTCTAGCATAATTACTGATTTTAACGATTCCACTGTCGTCACTACCTGTCCTAAGTGCTATGTACTCAAACTACAAGCATCGTACGGTAAGTTTTGAACCAAGGGGTAATAGAACTTTAGACAGCCAATTTTATGATGGGGCTAGATCAGAAAAGGGTCCAGGCGGGGCTTGTTGCAGTCTGAACTCCCCATATCACAACCTGCCAGGTTTTGCTTCTTGAAGTGGCACAATTGATAGCGGTGTTGGTAACTAGAATCTTATTGCTTTTTGCTTGCGCATTTAAGTTTTCAAAAATCAAGGGCTGCTGAAGGTTAGGTACCTAAAGGAAACCCAGACACAAAAAGAAAAAAAAAAAGTTCCAAACCTGGTATTTCGATTTTTAGTTTTCTAAGATTCTTTTTTGGGACAACATATTCATTGGTGTAACGGAAACATTTTGGTATTAAATCCTCTCTTTCATTCTCTTCATTTGCTAATCATTGCCACGTCAAGGGTCGCACAAAGTGGAGATCACACCGATAGAATTCAGTTTCTTAAAACTTGAGAACATCAGCCTTTTAGACAGAGCGAAGATTTGTACGCCTCCAGTGACTTACCCAACAAAGCACTTCAGGCTTGCTTGGATGCGCGTTCCTGAGTAGTACTCTTACCGAAAACTGGGCGCTCGTATGTAAGTCTCCGTTAGGCCTTCTGAAAGAGTCTAGCACGTAAGAATCAGTATGTCCAAACCAACGGTCCGTCGCCGACGCGTTCGTCTCGCTTCGGCGGTTGTCCCAATCAGCCTCGTTTGCATGCCAACTGTTCCTGCCAAACGTGTTGACACAGTCGAGACACGGAGAGGGTCTATCGACGGGGCGGTCGTCTTAACAAAATCATGTCGTGCCTAGAGACTAGGGGCAGAAAAACTTATATGTTCGGTTAAGGGCTATGCAGGCCCATGATAGGCAGGTTAAACTAGATATGCTTCTGGAAACCGACATCCCGGATGGATAAAATAATGTGAAAAACCAATTCAGAGGATCCAACTGCTACAAGGTGGTTCCTTAGACGCCGGAAGGCACAATTATCGATGAAATGCTCAGGAGAAATCCAGTTGGGAAGGAGAGTCTCGTAACTGGCGCACTGGGACGAAATGATCTACAATCAGCAGAACCGCATGAACTCTGCAGAAAAAGAACGCAAGGAAAAAAACGCGAATCTAATAATCGGTCCGCGACCAAGGAATATCGACTTTGATTAGAGAACGCCCTTCTTCAAAATAATGTTCCCATAAAGTGCATTCTCACCCGTAGCTACGACAGCAAACGCTTTCTTAGCTCGCTCGTAGAAGGCAAATCTTTCAACGAGCTCCACTTCGACTGATCTACCTTCACTTTCGTTGACGAGTTTCTTGTAGGCAGACCAAATGGGAGTCTCGATACCTCTCTTCTTGTCCGCCTCTGTTGGATCCATCAAAGCAACAGGAGCAGAAACGTACCCATCAAGCGGCAGTAGCTTCAATATGGCCTCCAACAGAACGGGACACCCATGGCCATCAGCGCGAACCTAACACGAAAGTCACCAATCAAAAATGCAACAATCAATCAACAATGCAACAATCAATAAACAAGGCAACAATCAAGCACAATCTCGAACGGAACACGGAAAATGCTCCAAAGACGGAATCTAAGACCACACGTTTATACGTATATATTAATAGCGCAAATCATTATATGAAAGTTCATATTGATGAGATCTTCACTATATGCAATTACGCATAGATCAATTTTGATATCACAGCCTTCTACTACCAAGATTCTAAACGGCTGCTATAAAACAAACATCAACCAGATATAAAGTGAGAATACGGAAAGTTCTTGTTAACTAAGAGTTTCTTGTAAACTGCTAGCAAGCAGATTTTAACGTTACCAATTCCTATTATAGTAATCACCCGTCAGACGATCGAACGGTAGGACCAAACAAAAACGTCAAAAAGATACAATAATCAAAAATATTAAAGGAACTTAACAGCCGTCTAAAAATACATTCTAGTAGGGAGTATTTAGTGTGGCTCTTCAACTCTGATTAGCTTTCTTAAGAATTTTGGGACATATTTTGATAACTTTTCTGTAAGTTTTTATACCCAATTTTGGGAAAAGAGATTGGCATTGTTGGTGTAGTTGTTCTCGTTGTTGTGGGGACGGTCACATTCGAGTCGAGTGGAGATCGTGACACGGCGGCGCAATAAAACGAAGGAAGCCGAATACTCACCAGCTCCGGTCCGCTTTTGCACACCGAAGCACTGGGAAAATTCGCGTCCGCTAGCACGATCTCATCCCCATGCCCCATGCGCGACAACACGGAGAGCAGATCGGGAGAAAGGATGCGCGGGATGTTCTTCAGTATGACCATGACGCAGACTTGTCGACAGCTTCTGCAGCGCCAAACTCGAACGCTACATTCAGTGTAAACCGAAGAAACTTAGCGCAACGGTTCGTACAAAATAAACAAAAGAACTGCTACAAGCAGTGAGCACTGAAATAATGACGAAACGCAACGATTCATCAATAACATTTACATCAAATCTCTGTTCCGCCGACGATTAATTTTGTGCGAGTATATAAACCATTAATCGATAGCCTATTTTATAAGCGATAGAAATTCTATCACCAAGCTTAACTTAGGGCCCTTAAACATGTTCTCAGTCGTTACTTGAGCACATACAGAAAGTTTTTTTGTTGATGTCATTATCATATAACTGGACAAACGAATCCGATGCTAACTCGCAGAAACCACGGTCATACCAAGAAGAAATTGCCACACTTAAGCCAGCCCCCGTCCGCACCCCGTGATCAGTGGATCAAGGGTCAGCAAACTAAATGCTTAGGTTTGTGCAATTGGTCCTGCGTCTCCCGGCAACAATACCAGTAACAGAACAGCAACAGCAACATAATACGTCACAATAGAACACGGAACAGCTAAGAGCGCATACGAGAACAGCAAAACCTATGACGAAAACAGTTGATCGCCAACGCAATTTCGGTCTCAAAAGATGAGCTAAATGAAATACGGATCTAAAATGTTCTTCTCTGAGAATACTCGTAGTAGAGAAACAATATTCAGCGCCAACATTGACGCTATTTTTTACAAGCTTTCTCGCGCACACATACGACCACAGAGAATGCGAGAAAAAAAGAAAATGGGGTCTCCTAAAGGCAAGCAGGTGATCAGAGAATAGAGCAAAACTCCCGTCGCAAAGCATGCTGAGCGCAGCTAATATGTCCTAAAGCCAGAGCTGCGCGTTTCACTACACGCTGGTGACTGCAGAATCAAGTCATGCACAACTAGACGCCTCACCATAGACGAATTATCGCCTGGTAATCAGTAACCGCTGAACTCCTTCACGGTTGAGTCATTACAGCTTTAACTAACTTCAAAATCGTCGAATCACTCGAGCACTAAATCTGTTTTGATGCATGATGTTGCGTATAGAAAAATAGACTTTGACTAGACTGCTTAAAAATACCCTTTTGGTTTATAAAACAGTTGCTTTCAAAGTTTGCAGGTAGTTTTCGTCTTTTTCGCTATAGTGCTAGCGACGAACTTGCGCGCGAAAAGCTATAAGCATTGGTCAAGCTCTCGTGAGCAATAGCAAAGAAGACGAACCAGCTGTCGAACAAATTACGTCCAAGACATGCTACGTGACTAGAAAACTTCCTCAAATTTCATAGTCGGTAGAAATTAAAAAACCAACACAAGAAAAACCTCCCACGAAATTTACACGACCTCATAACAGCGTCAACCTTTCGTCGACAGCTGCTAAGTGGATGTACCGATCGGACGAGTGGATGTACCGATCGGACGAGAGGATGAGACGTGCTCATGGGATCGGAAACACTCCTTACCGAGGAGGCACATACCGAACCGGTTGATTCTCGCGAATTTCAATACACAACACAACGGCAGGCGCATAGTACGGTCACAAACGTAACCAAATCTAGCAATTAAAAAAAAATTAAAACAACCGAAAGAACTCCGAAACGCAGGACCTATCGAACAACAATCTGACTGCAACAAAATGCCCTTAGAGACAGAAACAGTCTACAGAAGACCAGCTCAGCACGTGCAAGACGGGGATACCCAGACCTCGCCATAGCGCTCGATACTGATGACGGTGACAACAGGTCACAGGACACAGGAGAAGCGCTGGAACAATGTCGTGACGGTTGAAGTTCACTAGGCACGTCTCGAGGTCGATCAATCGACGAACGGCTGAGCAGGGAGCTCAACGAGCACGGGAAGTAGGCGCCGACATAGCGAGAAGCCGCACGGGACGTAGGTGGTTGGACAACCGGATCGACGCAGTCCTGTACGCTTCTCGCAAGCAGGTATCCAACATCTACATTCATGGCACAGCGACAGCGCCGCAGGTAACTAACCGGGCACCAGTCGGCTAACCGGACATTGAGCTGTCGTTCGGAGAAGCAGCTCCGACGGACGTGGAGTCTCTGCCTGCTGCAGCAGCAGCAGCTGCGGCTGATGCGGCTGCCTGTAGGGCTTTCTTGGGCTTCAGGTACGGGTCTTCGGCAAGCTGAAATACGTCTACTCGATCGTCCTTCTTATACGTCAAGCACTTGCGAATGAAATTCTGTAACGAGAACGTAAAAGAGGTTAACGGAGTCATTAATAAAAATAATAAAAATAATAAAAACCCATCATAGCGAATTACACTTACCTTTGCGGTATTATTAGTCAATTATAATATTTTACTCAAAGGAATAAGGTGGTTCATGAGAGGCACGGTCAACTAACGATGATGAGAAGTACATACCTTTGCTTCCTGACTGACAGCTGGTTTTCCGGGAAAGTCGATATTGGTTGCTTTAAGAATAGTGTTCTGTTCGAGAATACTGGCCTGCGACAAGTTGTGGCCAAACGGCTGCGGGGAGAAATGACAAGAATGCTAGACTCGCTGAGAGGACAAGTCGTTCCAACATCACTTTATCGGCTCAAGGTTTAACAGTTTTGAGAGCGAATATTAAAGCCTACAGCACGCTTACATGACACACGCTAACGCATCGCTAAATAAAATAATACGAAAATAAACACTTTGCCCTCACATCCAAAGTGGAAAGTAGGCATCGGATAGAAACAGTCGCACTAAGCGAAAAGGGTGCCACTAATATATAACCTTGACATTAACTATTAGTCTAGGGCATCAACGAACAACACAAGGCTAGAGAGCGCTACTGTGGCTCAAGCTGGGCTTACAACAGTATAACAAAGAGTCCAGAAAGCACAGAAGAATAGTTCAATCCATTCGAACCTTAGGGTTGTAGCAACATAAATTCGCAACGTAACGAAAAAACTAAAAACACAACAAGAGGTAGGGTACACAGAGTTTTTAAAATGAACGCACCTTTCGACCGTACAGAGACTGATAGAAGATGATGCCAACGGACCATACATCCACCTTTAAATTAGAGACAGCGCGATTACGTAATTTCTTCACAGGAAAAAATGGCGAAGGTAAAACAACAGCAAATTCAACGTGTCACTCGTTAGAGTCCCAGGGACTTCAAGTGCAACAAAAAGCAATTAAATTCCTAAACAATAAACCAGCAAGTTACCAACAAAAGAAAAAGAGGATTATCTTAAAGCGAGCAGTAATTAACAGCCAAACGTGAGGCCGTCGCTAGTTTGAGAGTAAATAAACTTAAAGAAAAGTAGAGGGGGGGGGGGGGGGAGCAAATAAATAAATAACAGGGGAAAACCGCCGTACTTTCGAAGAAATCTTTGGGGGTTCTTGCCCAACAACGAAGCATTCGGGAGGCAAATACCAATACGTTCCAGCGCCTTGCGACGTAAGATCCATACTGTCGCAGTCCGCGTCCTCAGGAAGGATCTTACTCAGGCCGAAATCCGTAAGCTTCACATCCCAAGCCATCATACCGGATCCGAGAAGGATATTTCCTACATTAAAAAAGCATTCCCACGAAGTGGACGAACTAAATCACCAAAGCAACAGAGGTAGCAAGATCAAGAAAGCTCAGTTCAAAAATCATACTGACAAACGCGTAGCAAATAAAGCCCATGCGATTCTCGGTAAGTAAAAGAAATATTTAAATCATTCGCGTAGGGCAAAATGGGAACACGCGTTTCGCTGGGTAAGGATTAGCAGTTCTAAACTTGCAAGCCCGGTTGATTCGTGGGGTCGGCCTCCACTTCAAGACAGATCCGATGAGCCGATTAAGCTAACAACGTGAAATTAAATGGCCTTCCTTATGAATAAATCAAACAAGATAGCGACGCACTAAACAACCATCCTGTCTATGCGCTAGACAAAGCTTGCCTGATGGCGGATCTTTATTCTAAGTTTTCTTTCGGACGTCATCCAGTCGGCCACATGGTCAACAACAGACGCAGAGGAACATCACAATAATCATCGGCCATGATTTAGTAGGAGCCCCAGAACACCTAGAACGCAGCCTGTCTCCGGTACTGCAGCATGGTCAGGGAGCCAACGGATATAATACTTAGTCTAAGATGGTCGAAGTACGTGCTCCTTGATGGTTGGTCCTAACATGATAGTCTAGCAACCTTCGTCGGAGCAATACCATTCCAACGCGGCGAAAATATAATCGAGATTTTATGCGGCATGTAGACAGTGTACCTGTTGTCAAGCAAACTGATAATTTTGCAATTACGGTTATTACGGTTAGAGCATGATCAAACACGAGAAGGCTTTGGATTGAAATGTGTAAAACTGATACATGGTTTTTGTGGTAGCAATAAGTTCAGCAACGACTCAGTCGAACGCGGCGCTTAAACGGCTAGACACAGTGACGATAAATAATCCCCAAATTCATTTTCCGACGTACGCCACAAATGGTCAAATGCTCTAATACGTAAGGGAGGAGAAATATGTTGAGAATTCTACGCGCATAGGTGAGCGTTTTAGGCGCGCGCGCGCGCGCGTGTGTGCGTGTGTGTGTGTGTGTGAGTGTGTGTGTGTGTGTTAGTGTGTGTGTGTGTCTTGTGTGCGCGATTTCGTCTGCGTGCATGTGCGCACATATTGCCGCTAGATTCAGATTTTAAGTACAAATAAACATATTTATCATGAAACAGCAGCTTCATTCCGCTTGTTCTTCCACAAGTTAACTACGAGGTTTCATGAAAATTCCCGCGGCCTGCACATTGATGACTCTTCTTCTGCACGAGCACGAGCAGCATTTGCGCGAAGGCCTTACCTGGTTTCAGATCGTAGTGTATCACAGGTGGCTTCCGTTCGTTCAAATATTTCAGGGCACTTACAACTTGCAAGATGATTGCACGAGCCTGTAAGAGAAGAGCTTAAAGCATTCATATTAGAGCGATCCTAACCATCTTCTACCTTAGGATCTACCTTCAGGGCAGCAGCACGAAGATTGGAAGGACACTTCATCGGTGGCGTCACCGGGGTTGGTGTCACCCCGTGAGGTATACCCTTGGTATCACCCCTCAAGACCTTCACTTATCACCATAGAACTTTTCCGCATGTTCCTGTACTATAGAATGTCAGGTCATGATGGTGTCATCCGGTGTGGCCCGCACCCCCCCCCCCAACCCTCGTAGTGACGCTGTTGTGACAACATCAATTTAGAAAAGCCGACGTTCTACACGCCGTAAAGCCAAGGCGTTTCAAAGAATAAAGTTTCATTATCAATATAAACTTATCATTATATATTCATATATATATATATATATATATTCATATTAATTTAAATATCCGCAAGCCATGGTGGAGTTCTAAGAGATCGTCAAGATCATCCAGAATGAATCTGCTAAGTAAACCGACTGCAATGGAGACCTGGTACCTGGCCAGCCACCACCGCCACCCCCCCCCCCCCCCAAAAAAAAAAAATTAATAGAGACCAGCAAGGACAAATACTAAACACGCAAACAAGCAGCTCTTCCATATCCACACATAACCAAAATGAGAAGAGCGATGCAAAAAAAAAAAAAAATAATAATAATAATAATAAAATAAAATAATAATGCACACCTCTTTCTCCGGTATAGTTTTTTGCTGCTTCAGCATGAAGTCCAAATCATTCCCATCGCAATACTCTAACACTGTAACAAAGCTTGAAAGGCGAAAAAAAAAAAAAAAAAATAAATAAACGAATTCGTTATGACTGAAGAGTCCACTAGCTGCGCCTCAGAATGGAACACCGTATCGACGCTCAAACCGAAAAGAAACAAATACTTTGTGAATCGTCAAGAAGACAGCACCTCCATCTAAAACGAAGCTTAAAACGAAAACGAAACCAATACTTAAGGAATAAATTTTTTTTCGCGAACACGGGAACGGAAGAAATACTAGTCGTAAGAGTCTAAGAGTCGAATGGCTGCGCTTCTATCCGGAAATAGATGACCATACCATTCCATTTGGCTAACAAGCTAAGACCGAGTGATCAACGTACGAATATGCGGCATGGTTATGTAAAATATAACATATATTATAATATATGTTATAAATATAAAATACAAGCATATCGCATCTTGCGTAATTGTACCGGAGTAACGTCGAACACGATCGCACGTTTACAACTCATACATTTTTTAAATGGTGAGTCTGCTATCATTGGCGCGGGGTCGGGGTTACAAATTACTAAATAATAAAAGTAGGCCATAATGTAGACAAATTGCTTTAGACTCTGGGACAAAACATAATGAAATCTTCCAAAAATCTAATCAAAATAAAATGAAACTAGATGAAAAAGGAATAAGACCAGTTCGTGAATGAGATCGCTTAGGAAATCAACGATATTTTAATACCCTTTATAACTGCAACAACAACACAAACACAGCAACAATAACAAAAAACTTACCTATTAGAATCTATTTCGAAAACATCAAACAAACGGACGATTCTCTAAAACAGACAAACGTGCGCGAGGAATTGCATTTAACTTATCATTCTTGATGAAGCATCGTGGCTTCACGATGAATTATAGGATGACTCGAAGAAATAAAGAATAGACGGGACACCATGCTGCACCCATCCCAAGCAAAAATTTTCTGGCTATAATTCGAGATCAAATGCAGGTGAACAAATGCGGCCGTTGCCTTCTTCGCATGCCTCAACTTCAAGCCCACAATAAAACAGCTACTGATGCCGTAAATCTACCGCAGAGTTCAGAGCTGGTACGCGTGTCAATGACGAATAATCCGAGTCCGCAAGAGTTAGTCGAACTTACCGGATGATTGAGAGACCTGTGAATTGTGTATTCCCTAACCGCGTGCCTAAATAAAACCGATATTATCATTTGGACGTAGACAGCTAGTAACTTCTGACAGCAAAACCCAAAAACCAATCGAAGAATGCTTATGAATGCCGGCCATCGGGCTCGCGCAGAACCAAATGGCGCGTACGTAGACCGTCTCGAATATAACTCATAGGCAGAGACTTACAAATTCAGAAGCCGATTCGAGAAAGCTCTAAAGATTTACGTCAACGAGACAGTAGCAACCATACAAAAATAAATTTTAACTGCCAGCGGAAACTTCAGTTTAATATTGGTAATATCAATCACACGGAATAATATCATTCAAAAGAAACATAAGAACTTAATGTATTCTACAAACTAAGAAACTCATGCATTCTGCAGATAAAAACGGACAAGCCCAACAAGAATCAGATCAATATTTAACGGCTCACTTTATATAATTCGCTTTTTTATCTTCTTTCCAGTCCTTGTTTAACTGGTGAACTTTGCAAGCAACATAAAACTGGTCCTTGAGATCAAAGCCCTGCGATAAAATCAGAGTTGGATACTTCAGTGACAAACTAACACAGACTTCCGACTCTGCACTATGGTTACAAGGTGCTCTAGAAACACTTGCAATACCAGCATCACGGCATTAAAATAAAATAAATACTACGGCACATGCACAACGCACTCAATGGTAAACATTTACGAGCAAACTATACACTACGAACTATCTTACATTACGTCACGTAACATGGAGAATATTCATTCATATGCTCAGCAATCTATTCTATCACTTCATTCATGCATTTGAACATTCGAAGGGCGAAATCCTACACCTCCTTCAGGAAGATCTGCTTTTCAAAAAGTATACCCTGCGCCAATGCATATAACGTGATCGTCGCTGCTCAAACGAAACACTAATTTCTTTAGCAACTAACACAGTACCGCCAGCTTTAAAAACAAACTTTAGCGTTATATTGTCATACACCATACAATACGCGCCATTTCAGATCATTTTCCCCCAATTTGCTATATTCAATAAAGTTATTGACATTTGCAATGTAATGGCGCCATTCAAAATTTTGTCAAAGAAGGAAGTAAGTCTACAAAAGAAGCCTTGGATTACAACCGAAATACTACAGGCCATGATCGTTAGAGATAATTATTTAAAGCAATACACGAAAGAAACTAACCATGAAAAGTAAATTAAAAGAAATTCAAAATACAAGAAACATCGAAACTCCATTGTTTGTCTGATAAGAAACAGCAAAACTCGTTACTGAAAAAATTTCTTGCCCCAAAATCAGAACAACGTAAAGAGAATTTGGGATGGCGTAAGGTCAGTAATTAACCTTGCTAAAAAGCGAAAGTTCAAGACAACGACAAATCGTGACTGAAACTAACGCCTGGTTAGTCAACTAAAAAAAATAGCAACTGCTTTCAACGACTTCTTTTCCTCCGTCGGTAAAAGACTAAGCGCTGTAATATCAACTTTGACAACTAATTTCAGGAGGTGCCTGCCACCTTCTGCTAATCACAGCCTATTTCTAACACCTACCGAACCTAACGAGGTGATGAATATCATAAACTCACTCAATATTACCAAATCTTCTGGTTCCTTCAGTATTCCTAGTCGTTTACTTAAAATAGGTTCGTCCTTGCTCTCTGTACCGATTTCATTTATAATAAACGAATCTTTCAAACAAGGCGCATTCCCTGGACCCTTAAAATTAGCGAAAGTAATACCAGTCTGTAAATCTGGCCATCCGGAAAATTGCAGTAATTACAGACTAATTTCTCTGTTGTCTAATATTAGTAAAGTTATAGGGAAGGCAATGTACACCCGCCTGTATGCGCTTTTCGAACGATTCGAACTAATTTATGAACTCCAATTCGGTTTTTGGAAGCATTCGCCTAAGCATGCACTTCGTACCTTAGTCAGCAATTTACAGGCACACTAGAACGTTGTGAATTGAGTTGTGGGTTATTTCTTGACTTAACTAAAGCCTAGATACCGTCAATCAAGACCTTTTATTAAGTAAACCTGAAACATAAGGCATTCGCGATGTCACCCTAAACTGGCTTAAGTGGAAGAAGGCAGTTAGTAGCAATTGAGAACGTGAACTCCGAAACATGTAAAGATTATACTCCGGGGTGCCTCAAGGATCCATCGTGGGCCCTCTGCTTCTCCTTATTTATATTAATGATGTTAGAAATTGTATTTCTTTGCGGATGATACGGTTGCACTACCTGATGATAGGTCACTGAAAAAAATGAGAGTACTTTTATCGCGAGAGATCCAACATATTGTCTATCTCTTAATGCGTTCAAGACAGAAGCCGCTCTCTTTCGCCCAAAAAAACAAGAAGATCGATCATGAGCTCTCGATCCAAATTAATAATGAACGAGTACTTCTGTCCAACAAAGCTAAGTATTTGGGCGTTTTATTGGACCCTCATCTTTCCTGGAGAACCCATCTTGCGCAATTTTCAACTCTGGCACAGCACTATGTTGATGCTCCGACTTTAAAAACACTTAAGTACAGTCTACTTCACACCCACATGACCTACGGGTGCCTCGCCTGGGGTCTTTTCGACAAACAAGACCTAAAACGAATCTGGAAACTTCAGCAACACGCGATACGAATAATATCGTTCTCAGATTTTCAAGAGCCAACGTCTGAACTGTTTTCACGATTAAAAATACTAAATGCCTCTTTATGCATGACTGGCACAATAAAAATATTCCAAAATGTCTCCATAAACTTTACAAATATGGCGCGCCTATTCTGAAAACGTGGGTGAAGAATTGTCCGAAACTTATAATACCATCAAGACGAACAGAAGCATGCGGAACTGAAAGCATAAAGTTCCAAGGCGTATCGTTATATAACCCACTTTCCGAGATTAATATTAAATTCACTACTTCCAAAGTGACTTTCCAAAAAGAAATGAAAACTCTATTCCTGGCTAAATATGCTTACTGTGCTTTTTTTAAAATTTTTATTTATGTCGATGCCTTTGTATTTTATAAAGCTGCTTACTACAGGGAACGAGTATGAGTATATGACTACAAGACGTTCCTATTTTTCCGCGAAAGACGCTAGCGTTGAGCGTATTGCACATGGCACGGTAGCCATCTTTTCTTTGAGTATAGTGCGTATACTAAGCAAGAATACATCAACGCTACAAGTAGATAACGTTAGCCAGGACTTCCTAACGTCACATTGATGACATTAATGATTAGGTATTTGATGCTTAGTAGGATTCAAAGAAGTATTTGAGAAGGTACTTGTTTCTTTGGTTTGTTTCCTTGCTGTCTTTTTTCTATTTATGCCCTTTTTATTCGGCATTTAAGTACTTATAGTCAATAGCACTAAGATGACATCCTCGGTATGATTAGCTACGGCTATGCAGGATGCCCCCCTTCTCCAAGGAACCTTAAGTTACGCAATTATGAGTGACAATACAGAGCAAGACAGCTGCCTTGTAATAGAAGCTGCAAGTATAATTGAGCGGGAGTTTGACGTGTCTTAAAAATCAGGGCCAAACAGGACTCCGCTACTGCAAGAGCAGCTCCTATACAAGGAGCCCGCCTTATCCGAGTGACGCTGACAGTGGACACGGACTGCCAAGTGAAAGTGACCTTCGGTGCAAGTGGCTAATTTTTCATCCGAGCCTTCTACAAGGCACACGTACCAATTGCTGGTGCTTGGCTAACTGGGAGGCAGCGCATTTTCCACAGACACTTGTTGAGCTTAAGATCCTCCAAAGACGCCTGACAGGGATCCCAAACTTAGCCCTTGACTGAATGGTCGATGGGTTCACGTGCCTGTGAAAAGCTACATATTACCCTCAAGCGTGTTTGCGTTTTTAGAACAAGCTCGCACCATATACATACACATGTACACATACACAAACACACATACAAACGTACACACATTACATACATTACATACATTACACACATTACGTACATGCATAGATTATGCATACATACATACATACATACATACATACATACATACATACATACATACATACATACATACATACATACATACA